>JAPYYD010005358.1:0-12201 GCA_028551405.1 Uromys caudimaculatus | reverse complement strand
AGGACTTTGGGCCTGAGGGTGCTAGTGGCCCCAGTAAAAGGGAATGTCAAGGTGGGAATATGGGAATGGGTGGGTGGGTAGGTGGGAGGAGGAATTCCCTCACAGAGGCGGGGAGGGGGAGGGGACACGGGGTTTCCAAAGAAAAGGGGAATCATCGGAAATGTAAATAAAGTATCAAAAATAAAGAAAAAAAAAAAAACCATAAATGCAAAAGCTCTGAGCATTTTGAGTCCGAATTGGCACAGACAATAGAAAAACAAAAAAAGTTTGTTTCAGAACTTGTATTCACACTTGAGCTCAGGTGCTTTTGCTGGGTGAAAGACAACGAAATCCTAACAGGAAAAAAAAAAAAAAAAAGAAAAGAATCGTCTCTTTCACAAAAGAAACATAACAAAAAAAGCAAAAGTAACAAACGAGGCTTTCTCTTTTTTCAAAAGGGGTGTACCATGACCCAAACCATGCTAGCAAGCACATAGAGAAGGAGATCCCCAGGGTTTTTAACCTAACAGCAATAATACTCTGTAGCTTTCCCCCATTGGTTGGGATCTTGCCTCACACTTTCATGACTAGCAAGTTTTTGTTTTTGTTTTTGTTTTTGTTTTAAATGATACAAAGGAGATGAAGATAAAGAGGAAGAGGTCAGTGACCTGAGGCTATGAGTCCTGGGAATGCAACAGCGCCTGGGAGTAAACAAAAGTGTTACCAGGTGAGAGAGATGAAGAGACACATGTAAAAGTTGTACAAGTTAGGGTGGGACATAGTGTGGGGGGAAGATTTTAATTTCTTTGCATGAAAGTTTAATAAGATGGGGAAAATTTTTGAAATAGTGCCCCTTGGTGAACTAGCCACCTTTAACAGAAAAAAAGGGGGGAAGAGAATGGGAGTTATTATCCTGTGGGACCAGTAAATGGGATGGAGATATGGAATGCCTATATCCTTTAAGGTTCAGAGTGGCACTAAACTCTACCATTGCCTCCAGGATTTGGAATTGCTTAGATTTACTGATTTTCAGAGTCTTCAAATTGACCTTCACTGTGATAATGTTTGTCCCATAGGCCAAAGAACCAATGTGGTGGTTGTGCCAACTTATTTTATGTCCATCCAAGTTATACTTAGAGTGCCAAGAACAGATAACATTATGGACCCATTGCCAGCTGGTCTTGAGCCAGAAACCCATTCATTATGGACTTCTGCACACCAATGTCCTCCCTAATAAGATGCTAGGTATCAAGCTCAACTTAGACCCCTGTAGCCCAGGCCTGTAAAATGCCTGAGTATACCAACTGCAAGTGCACAACTGCATGAGTAAATGACCTTTAGTCCTTTGGGGAAGAACATCAAGAAACATAACTGTGTACATTTGTTTTATTGTGGGACACTTCTTTCTGAGGACTCAACCTTTTCTTTCTATATTGTAAGTTCTACTAGATTCTGCAGTTCCAGAATTTAGTTCCTCTTTCCTTAGCAAGCTCATACTTGTGCAACCAAGGTGTGTGACCTGACCTTAACTACTGGACTGATCGCAAAAAGATGAAAGCAGATCCTAGGGTGTGGGGACAAAGTCATCAAGTGTGGTTTTGCAGGACAAAGCTTTCTATTTTGCCTTCAGGTAAAGGGTAGAAAATTCCTCTGCAACAGGAAGAAAAGGCTACTAGCCGCAAAAGCTGGGGGATGAGAGGATTTCATGCAGATGTTTCCAGATCAAATTTTAGAGTTTCCTTCTTTACCCAACTTAGTCTTATTCTTTTTCTAAGCTTGTCAGCAATTCACCAGGACTCAGAATGTAACACTTTTTGGCACTATGATGTTCATAAAATTCAATCTTGTACATGGTTTTCAGCACTTTCTGCCTTCAAGCTGTAGGAGATAACAGACTCTGTAATTACTGCTAAGGAGGCCTGCCAAATTTCAACATGTAAGAATTTTTGGCTCTCTCCTATTTCAATCATGAACAAGGTCAAGAATGTCTATATTTGTGCCACAATGATACCAGAATATAACATCTAGCACAGATAAATGTAGTTTGAAATTTTAATTGCATAAATATAGACTAGAGAAAACCTGATATAATATTCCATGCAGTAAATATCCAGGAAGGTTACTTGTTTCCAAGGTTAATTTTTGTCAAGCACATAAGGCAACTACCAAGATAGAAATACACCCTTAGTCTCTATTAATACAAATACAGTTTCACTAGCAGACGCCATGGTTCTCTACAGATCCAATAATGAACAGCCTTATCTGGAGAGATAATCAGTTCTGAGCCTCACATTCTAAATGGCACAAATTTAAAACAAGACTGAGTACTGAAAATAGCAATCAGAAACCTGAAAATAATGCCTCATGAAGAAAATCCGCTGGGTAAAGGGTAGTGATTCCTGAAAGGATAGGGCTTCATGGAAAAGAAAGGAGTGGACAAGTACATTGCATCCAGACAAGAGGTCTAGAGTGTGTGAGTAGAAAGTACAGAGAGTGGACTTCAACTGGAGAGAGTGAAAATCTTGTAAGTAGAGGTGTCACCAGGAGAGCCAGCAATAATGTGTGCTTAAAAGCATAAAAGCCAAGGCAGGCACCTTCTCAGGGTTGGGTAGAGGACTATGTCACTCAGTGTTAATTTACTAAGTGTCCCTACACATACTTTAGGATCTCATTTTTTATAAGGTTAGGAGTTTAAAAAAACAAAAAACTAAGACCATCTAAGGCCAGGAATGGAGTAAATCTCCAAAGAAAAGCTGTCTTTACTCGCTGCTTTGAACACCTTTATTCTACATAAACCTCTATTCAGACAGCAAGAGGACAAAGACCTTGCTTCCACAATTTCACCTTTCCCCAAAGCATTAGCTCAGAGAAACAGCATCTGAATGAAGGAGTACCCTCTGGCTCATTAGGAACCAGTATATAGGACATTTCTGGTCTCATGCCTAGATAGATGCATGAATGTGTGCTCCTCTTTAAGAACCCCCAGTAAAGTGACTCATCTGTGTGAATTTAGATAAACTGTCACTTTCTTGGAGCCAGTTTCCACATCTGAAAAAAAATACAGCAGCTGAGGCTAAATAGTTCTTCCGTTTCTTTTAGTCCAAACATTCACATAACCCAGTGGAAAGAGACATTGTTTTTATTTAAAATGTCCTAAAAGACAACTGCAGCAGCTTTGTTTTGGGAGAAGATAAATTTTTATTGTCAAATTTTCTGACATAGCAAAAACAGTTGTAAGAAAGCAAATGTTAAGTCCCGGGGGGGGTGTGGAGTATCTAAAATAATTAGAGATGTTTGTTTCATAGTAAGGGCTTTTTTGCTTATTTGTTTTAATTTTCTTTTAGATTTCCTATGAGTTCAACTGCTCAATATTAGGTATATGGTTTCCGCAACTCCACTTAAAGGAACAGCCACTTAGCAACAGTATTTACTTTAATAACAGGATATTGAAGATTTATGGTTTTTTTTCCATAAAATCATTATAGAACAATATTAATATGGAAAAGAAATTTAAAAGCATTTTTTAGGGCACTAATTATTATATTATGTTATTTATTATATTATATAAGGATTTAAGATGACTACTATGATATTCCAAAGTTTTATCATCTGTATTAAATCAAAGTTCAGCAAAAGTATCTACAGTATATATCATAACAAAAGGTAACAAACAAGTTAACAATTAATACAGACCATTTAGGCATATCTGTCCTGAGTCTAACACAGCCTGATGTGTTTATACACATCATCTCTTTGGTTCTACTTTTCTAGGTCACTGCAGGGGGGGATGCCTTCTCCAAAGGAACACCACCATTTTAGCGACACCATTTTTTAAAAAAATAATTCAACAAATTAACTAGCTATCAAAAATGCTAGCCACAAATTGTTGCAAATTGGTTGTGAAATAGCTGATACTACTTTATTCTATATGAATAAAAACACAATTAAAGAAGCAACAAAATAAAACCTATGGACAGAATGTCTCTGTATGCCCTGGAAGCTGGGTGGCAGTAAGAAGGTGAAAGAAAGTGTAAAGACCAGTGAGACAGACTGGCAAAGGAGTTCTAAGACTGGAGAAAGGGAGAACAGATATGCACCTTTGCCGCTAATGAAATGATACTGAGCTTGAAGAATTTAACTTAATAGCCTCAATGGCAGAGTGCATACCCAAATTTGAATGAAGACTTAGTTAATGATTGTGGGGTACATTACTATTTAATAAATAGCTTCACATTTACTATAGAATTTGATTCATCTTCATCCTGTTTTTAATTTGTGTGTGTGTGTGTGTGTGTGTGTGTGTGTGTGTGTGTGTGTGTGTGTGTGTGTGTGTGTGTTTTGTTTTTTGGGTTTTTTTTTTGGTTTTTCGAGACAGGATTTCTCTGTGTAGCCCTGGCTGTCCTGGAACTCACCTGTAGACCAGGCTGGCCTTGAACTCAGAAATCTGCCTGCCTCTGCCTCCCAAGTGCTGGGATTAAAGGCGTGCGCCACCACTGCCCGGCTCATCCTGTTTTTAATGTGAAAGCTCCCAACAAGGTAGACTTCCAATATGAAGCCTTGGCTGTCAGCCTTCAGAATTTGGAATTGATTGGATCTTACTTATTTAATAGACTAATTCCTTTCGAGATTCATAATGTGGAGGGGTGAAAAATAAGATACAGGATCAAAGTGAAGATGTAGGTCACTGAGGTCATGCATTGAAAGGTTTATCTTGTCCCTGGCCTTTCTTGTGTCTTTTCAGTTGTCTGACACAATGAACAACCCTGCTCCTTTATACCCTACAAGGAGCTAGTGACCACAAATTGAAGCTTCTTAAACCAAACCAAAACAAACCACTCCTCCTTTTAGAATTGTTAGACTCAAGTAATTGTTCTGGCTCACAAAGGCAGATGGTTTCTATTGTCTTCCATGTAATGAAGGAAGTGGAGACTGAGGTGAAATCATTTCCAAGATTCATACCAGGCCTTCCACATCCCATCTCTTGCCCTCTTCATACACCACAGTGTAGGCCAGACATAAATTTTGGTTTATTTTAGCAACAGCATAGATTTTAGAACGTAGATCACTAGAATTAAGTGGTACTGCATGACACCACATTTCATACACGCAGTACGCAGCAGTATACTTGTCATTTAAGTTAGGGATACCAGACACTATTACCTCCATTTCATAAGTAAGGAAATTATGGCAAAGACTGTTAAAAGTAAAGTCTACCACACTGTGTACCTTTCTCAGCACATAACTTATCACAAAGGTGAAACCACCATCTACCTGCATGACTAGAGCAGTCTTCAGTTCTAAGTCTTTGTGGTACTTCAGAAGGCTGCCAGAAAATGTAGTTCAAGGGGAGAAGAGAGAACTTGTGGAAATGCTACCCCCACTGACTGGTAGGTGGAAGAACTGAGGAAATAAATATCTTCCCTCTCTCTCTCTTCCCCCCTTTATGTTTTAGGTAAGGACAGAATAAAACAATCACAGGGCACACTTGTTGCCAAAGGATTTTTAAGTACATACCGACCACTCTTTCACCGATAACTGAGCAGAAATAAGAAAATACATTTTCTCCAATTTGGTAATGCATCCTAACAAAAACTTGGTTGATTAAATAGGAAACAAGGTGCTGGCATTTGCCAGATGGCTAAGTCAACAGACTGTTGATAATCCATAGCCTTGCAAGGCTATGAAGAAACAAAGCTCTGAATATTAACACAAGCTATTATGAAGAGCAATTTGGCAGTATGTATCAAAAATTTAAGTGCTACCTACCAAAAAATTAAGTGCAAAAATTTAAATGAAATACTCTTTCATCTAAGTAATCTTTTTCTGCATGCCTAGCTCAGAGAATGGCCCACATAATTACTTCAGGAGATATTGTTTGTGGATTTTATTTTGATATGTTTTGGATGGTACTAAGCAATTGCTGAAATTCTTCATTGTTTATATTGTATCTTCAACCCAAGAAGGGTCTAGCTAACCAGGTTTACAAGAGCTGGGCTTACCCACAGGGTCTTGTAATGGCCCTAATTGCATGTTGCTTAAAGGTTTACTGTTCGGTTTCTGATGTATTATCTCCATTTGTCAGTGTATGCTTCAACTTATTGTCTTAACATACTCCCATGAATACACCATCTAACTGAAACAAACATAATAATAAACAGTAATAATTTATATCTGTGTATCTTCTATCATCCAGGCTGTTGCTGACATGCCCTTCATCCCTGGCATCCTGGGAGTAACCACCATGAACTTCGTGTTTATTATTTTTCTGCCTATTTAGGAGAACTATAAAAATGGTGTCACAAAAAACATAGTTTTCAACGATTTCATTTTTTCATGTATTTTGTAATAATGAATACATGTCATTGATATACCATCTACCATATCACTCATTATAGAATCAACCATCATATACTTACTCACTCATTCTGTAGTTGGCGTTTTGGTGTTTCCCGTTAGAAACACTAGGAACAGTCGTACTACAAACATTCATCCTGGTATTTTCAGAGCAGTAAGTCTGGGTGCCATCACACTGACCCTCTTATCCACAAGATTCATGAATGTACTCCTCTAAAACATTTAATTTCATCTTCCCTTTCCATTCAGACTTGCTCAAGATATCCTGGAAAGGGAACCCACAAAAGAGCAAGCACTACCCTAAAAGACAGTATTTTGAAACAAGCAGTTGTTGACACAATAAGATTAGCAACTGGTGGAGTGTCCAAGACACTAAGACACTGGCCCCTTTCAGAGCAGTCCTAACCATCTCTAACTCCAGGCTGCCACTTGTGTCTAACCTACCTCCCATAGGATATTAAAGACCATGTTCCTTGAAAGATACATTTCTGAGTTGTTTAATTTTAATACATCCTATTATAAACAGGAAAGAGAGAGAAAGAGAGAGTGCTCAGCTGCTCATATATACTCATATTATATTACCTCCCACAGATTCATACTGCTGTCTCTTGTCTGTCAAATTTGTCACATGGTATCACAAATTAGACTCCTTGAACCACACACACACACACATACACACACACAAAACAACCAACCAAAACAAAACAATCCAAAATCCAGAAAGGTTGCCTGAATAATTCAGAGTTGCTTTTAATCTCTTGTAATCCTTTCACAAAATAGACAAAAATAAAATAATTCATACAATGTTTTCATTAAGTTAATTAAAACTAGGTCCCAATCTGCTTGTAATGCCTATATGAATAGTGGCTTTTAAAAGATTTATTCTGAGCCAGGCTTAAGGAGCCAGGCAGTAGGGGCTCATGCCTTTAACTCCAGCACTTAGTAAGCAGAGGCAGGGGGTTCTGGGCCAACCTGGTCTACCAGAGCAAGTTCCAGGAGAGCTAGGGCTACACAAAGACATCCTGTCTCAAAAACCAACCAAACAAATAAAAGATCTATTGTTGCGGGAAATATTAAAAAAGAAGGAATATATAGCACACGTTCCTGAGCTGTTCCCTGTTCTCCCATCCAGTTAGGGCTGGCCAGCCATGCACTGGAAGGCAATGGCCAACCTGCTTTCACCTCATGGAGCTCTGAGTCAGAGCTCCACGATCTCTCCACCCAGCTCACTAGGTTCCCACTGGAGGGTCACTACCATGCCAGCCCCATGCTTCAATACCCCCATGGCCTCTGTGGTGGACATCAGGCAAACCCACTTCAGTGCTGTACCTTTCTCTCTGGAACCCAGACGAGCCGCAGCACGAAGGAAAACAACACAAACTTAGCTCAGGAACAATAGTAACTCAATCTCTGGGCGAAACAACTGAAACCTCATTTTGTAAGCCTTATTTAAATCTGATTTCTATGGTGGCAAAACCTTGAGGATCTGCCATAATACCAGGAGACTCTAGTAGCAGCATCTTACCTACATGTTATCTCCATTCCAAAAGGACACTCTCTGTCCTGCTTCCTCTCCTCCTCTCTCCAACCTCGAAGTCCCTCCTATGTGCCCAGCTCTTTTATTCATTAGGGGATTGGTTCACAAGAAGTCACAGGTGTAACTCCTTGTCTGAAGCCCCTCACAGGAGGGCAGAATTAGAATACAAAAAGCCCCAGGGCTATCCACAATAATCTATTTTGTGTTTTCATTGTGGAATAACTTCAAATTAAATAAATCATTTCTTTTTTTATGTGTTTTCGAGAAGTTGTGACCTCCTCCCCTTAGAAAAGCAAAAATGCTCATGATACTACTAGCTAAAGACCATGAGATAAAGCATAGCCTTGTGGGTGACCATGTCACTTGCCAAGCACCATGTATCATACCCTTGCTTCAAGACCCACCGTGCTTTCCAAGAGGCTCTGGTCAGCTGTCACTGAGGTTAGCCCTGCAGCTGCAGCAAGGAAATATGGAGGAGATGATCCTTCAGCCTCAGCAGGACCCAAGCACGCAGCACTTTGTAAACCTATGCTCATGGAATAATCACCACATCCACTCTGGTACCGCTCATTCAGTGTCTCTCTACAGACTTTCAAGGTGATAGCTGGATTTCCTCAGCTCCTTGGCACATACCTGCATACCCCAACCCACACTTTATCTATTTTTATCTCCCCTTGACAGCTTCTCTTTCATTCCAGAGGAAGTGCCCTTTTTCTTCTGGTTTCTGGCTAATTCCTCCACCTGTGGTAGCAAATCCCACTCCCTCCCACACCCAATACTTCAGTTTCTCTCCTTTCCTTCCCACCTCTCTCCCTCCCTGTCTCTCCCAATCTCCCACATTTGGTTACTTCCCCACAGATTCATTAAAGCCAACAAAGGAATCTTTTACACCATCCTTGTCTGTCTTCCTTTTGACATCTAAGCTTCCAGAATGCAGAGCGAGTTTGACATGTCCACTTTTCCCCTGCCATCAACTCTTGCACAGCCTGCAATCTGTCTGACCAGTGGAAAGCATTAACTAAATATAATGTCTCATTTTTCCTTTTTATCACAAACCTTAGTGAATCTTACCATGGCAGCTGAAAACATAAAACAATCATTTCCTCTTACAAAGTTTCTCTCTGGTCTAAGAATTTCTACTTCTCTACTAAACATACAGATTTTTTTCCCATCCTATTTGCAGTCTTACCCTTCTTTTCTGTTGGCTCTATCTTCACAGTGTTTATGGCTCTAACTTTGGTCCCCTACCCATTACCCTAAGCACACTTTCTTAGGAATTCTGAGTGAATTTGAGCTGTAAACTCATAGATTCATCTCTGTCATCTCCCATGAGAAGTCCCATTGGATTCATAACTCTTCATTCTCAAAACACACACACACACACACACACACACACACACACCAATAATCTTGTTTCTCTTCCTATGTAAATCTCTTACTTGTCCATGTACACAGGTAGGACTCCCAGCCAGAGTGGCAGCTCCCCTTACCCTTGCTTAGACATCAAATCAGTCTCCAAGGATTGTCCAATCTACTACCTCAGTTATATTGCCATCTATTCTCTCTTCTTCATTTTTGCAAACACAGCCTTAATTCAGGCTCTTTAGTTGACAAAATAATAAACACATTTACTTAGAATCCTGGATGCTGGAACAGTAGCACAAACTTTCTCACAACAGTGAATAATGTTAAGGATATTATAACCCATGTTTTTCACAAAAGAAAATTGATATTCAAAGAGGAACAATAGCTGTCTGAGGTTACACAGTCCAGAGTGACAGCCAAATTTACCTTTCCTTGGCTCCAAGGGCATGTTCTTTCTGCCACATTAGCAGTTTTCTGTTGCAGTAGGTTCCAAGCGTATTACTCCTACTTCTGAATCTGATCGCCAAGGCAGACAAAATCAGCTTTAGTCTTTCAAAACTCTTTTTTGTGAAATTATAACATACATAGAAAAGGTCCATAAAATAAAAATATTGACCTGCGTCATTCTGGACACTCATTCTAAATATTTTCACATTAACCAAATTACTTTTCACAAGTTTATCTTTAGATAAATACTTAATTATGTGATAGGGAATAGAGCAGCTTCTATTAATGTTTTGAATGTGGCCAGGCTTTATGAGTCATCTGTATAAACCCCGCAGTCAGGAGATCATAACAAGAGAATCATGGGTCCAAGGCTGGTTTGCACTAGTGAGATCCTATCTCAAAAAATAAATCTAATCATATTTCACATAAAAATGTTTGGAGTCAATTCTTCCTTTCTATCCTTCAGAAACCTTTCCACTCACTGGAGAGACCACCGACTCTTCTAAGCAAGAAGCCTCCAGTCAGAGCTCACCTAGGCAGGAACCCACCTGGGAGCCCCCAAATGCCCCATGCCTTGTTATGTGCCTTTGGCTCTATTCTAGCTTGTCATCCCCTTGTAATGCTTTCTTTCTCAAGATTCCCCTCCCTGTCCAAGTTCTTCCCTCCAGAGAGCAAGAGGCATTATCTCCTACTGCACAGTTCAAGGCCACACTACTGGGATTTTTCAACAGTCTAGAATCACTTCGAACCTGGCTTAAGTCAGTTGTTACCTTAGTCTACACTCCTATGGTAAAGGAGGTAGGACTTCACAACTCTAATAAGAGAGAGGTAAAAATTGTTGAGTGCCTCAGGCCAGACTCACTACCTGTGGAATCTAGGTTACAGCTTCATGAGCTGAGTAAGGGTAGAAGTAAATTAATGGAATGGATTCCATTACAGTTACCCCTCTCCCAACAAATGCATCTTCTCTTTACAAATTTTGAATGTTCCTGCCTTCAAATCACTTGTGGCCCTATGACTCTTTTTTTAATTAGACTTTATTTTAGAACAGGTTTAGGTTTATACAACATGATAGAATTCCATTGATTTCCTCAGCCAATTTCTCCAATAAGTAATATCTTCTATTTGTTATAACTAGCAAATGCATGTCAAAATGAATATTGACTAAAGTCCACAGTTGTATTTTTCATTACTTTTTGTCAATAGCTTTTTGCACCCCAGGACTCTATCTATTGGCTCTTTTTGGCTATGACTTTCAGACTTTTCTTATTTTTTATGATCTTGGCAGTTTTAGCGAATACTAGGTCATTTTGTAAGATTCACCTCTATTAGAATTTTCCTGGTCTATGGCCATGCCACCCTGAACGTGCCGAATCATGTCTTCTCTTAGAAACTAAGCAGGATCAGGCCTGTTAGTATTTGGATGGGAAAATTTGTCTGATTTTTTTCTATGACTATGATGCCACTAAAAATTTGGAGATTTACAAGGGTAAAGTAGCATTTGTAATGATCCAAAAGAAACTATAAGCCCCACCAGCCCAGAAACTAAGTAATTTCCTAGAATGCTGAGAATTGTGGTTCTTGAGAAATAACAAAGCCTCATGTGAAAGGACAATGACCAATTGGATTGTCCTCATAAATCCCTCAACTTGTGGCTCTGACAATGACCAATTGGATTGTCCTCATAAATCCCTCAACTTGTGGCTCTGACAATGACCAATTGGACTGTCCTCATAAATCCCTCAACTTGTGGTTCTGACAATGACCAATTGGACTGTCCTCATAAATCCCCTCAACTTGTGGCTCTGAGCCACTCCAGCTGGAAAATTCCAGGGGAAGGGTCCTGACCAAAGTTCATCTCCTGGTCAGTATTTAATATTTAATACATGCTTGCTTTAAATTTGGTCCAAAATGGTGGATCTTGTTTTCTGGTGAACCACAGGATTAACACATTCCCATCACACCATGTCAAGACCATATTCCGTCTTTAACCATGCAGCTGAAATACTTTTTTCTTTTTTATTTATTTATTTATTTATTTTTTTATTTACATTTCCAATGATTCCCCTTTTCTTTGGAAACCCCGTGTCCCCTCCCCCTCCCTGCCTCTGTGAGGGAATTCCTCCTCCCACCCACCCGCCCACCCATTCCCATATTCCCACCTTGACATTCCCTTTTACTGGGGCCACTAGCACCCTCAGGCCCAGAGTCCTCTCCTTTCTCCCTGATGGCCATCGACGTGATTCTTCTGCCTCATATGTAGTCCAAATCATGGGTCAATAGATGTGTATTCTTTGGTTAGTGGTCTGAACTAGAGGACGACCAGGGGGAGGGTCAGGCCCATTGACGCTCTTGCTCCCTCCATGGGGCTGCCAATTCCCTCTGCTCCTTCAGACCCTTCTCCAACCCCTCCATCTGGTACCTCACTCTCAGTCCAGCGGTTATTGTTAAGTGAAACTTAGATATTCTGAACTTGTGCGCTAATATCCGCTTATCAGTGAGTACATACCATATTCGTT
>JAPYYD010005357.1:0-12201 GCA_028551405.1 Uromys caudimaculatus | reverse complement strand
ATCTCCGGCGAGGGATCTTTGTCCCGGCGCTGATCAGCTGTGGGGCCCTGTGGCCCAAGCTCTAAAAATAATTTAATTGATAATCAGAACCACACATTTATATTATTTTGAAGATGGAAACTGCTGAATAAATTCAATATATTCAAATGCTTAAGACTTGATCCCATCAAAATATTCTATGTAAAGTTTAGAACTTGGGGCCTGGTTGAATATTCATTTCTCACCTTTAAATTGAAGGGAATAATAGTACCGTGTCAGGTTGACGTGAGAGCAGGGTGGGTAATGCACAGGAGGGAGCTGAACAGCACATTTTCAATGTGCTATTTGACAAATGATAGCGTCTTTATCACATAGCAAATATTTTGTTAATATTATTTTCATTGAAAATGGAGGAGCCCTTTCTCCCCAGCACTACTGCCCTCAGCACATGTCGAGTCTTTCTTGGACAAGGTTATTCCATTCTCTCAGCCGTCCTCAGCTCACATCCCATGGCATTGGCATCATCAATATCCTGGAGTCTCCATGGCAACCTGTTCCTCACCTTCACAGTTCCATACAGAGACGTCTCAGAGTTGCCATGTAAAGCCTTAGACCTTACCATACATGGCTGGGTCTTCCATTTATCTCTCAATCCTGTATCTTCCATGTCCACAGACCCAGTACCACAGGGATGGCACTGCCGAATTCTGTTGCCAGCTCAGGTTGGTGCCTGTTTCCCTTGGGCCACAGTTGTATCAGCTTCTGTACTCTGATTGTGGGCAAACACTTTGTTTTGAGGATCAGTAAACCCCTTTAGCCTAGGCTGTCTTCCTCTCAGAGAATTTCAGTCTTCACAAGACTGAATCTCTGATGTGTGAGGTTCTGCCCTGAGGATACTATGCTGTCTTTCCAGCATGGCATGATGGTTTTTCTGTAATAGTACTATTCTCTTTAAAAAAAAAAAAATAGCTGCTCTGTGGTCTGAACTTTTCATGGCTGAAACTCGAAACTTTCTCACACACCTGTCTTCTGCCAAAGAAATAAAGATATTGCCTTTAAGTTTCACTTAGATTCTCAGGACATAGATAGAATGAAGCCAAATTCTTCTCCAAACTGTCTCATGAAGGGACAACAGCCCAGTTCCTGATAGAGTCTTCTGAAGTCTAACAAGCAACTGGCTGCATTTCTCTCGATGTTATTATCTTTTCAGCTCCATTTAGATGACCCATTACACTCTACTTAGCACATTCAATGGCTTTTCTAAACCAAACTCTTCCTCATTAGGGACACAAAACGATCCCAAATGCCGAAGAGCCACATGGTCTAAGTTATGACAGCAACACTTCTTGGCATCAACTTCAGTCTTGGTTTCTTATCCTGTTGCAGTATTATTATTAAAATAAATGACAACGCAATTTATTTCAGCTTATAGTTCAAAGTACAGTCAATGACAGCTTTTCAAATTCACATTCATAGAAATGGCAGGTCCAACTAATCAACCTGTTTACTTTTGAGTTCTGCCCATTGCTATCCAGTAACCTAAACTTAAAGTCATGTACCTTTATTATAACATAAACCAAAATTAAATTTTTCCCCTGCTAGTCACTAATTTGACTTAGGTTATTTTCATAAATAGAATTAGAAGCAGTGATATGCTTGAATCACTAGGAGAAAACACATGAGATTACTATTTATTCCATGAGATTCATCATTGTGGTTGATCTCAAACTGTAATGTGGTTCCCAAGTCCCGGACTTGGGAAAAGACAAGCCCAATAAACTCCAACTAGCTGATAGGAGCTGGCCTCAGGACACTCTGAAGGTTTCAATGTTCATCATCCTTTGAGCCCTTAGGTCATCCGGGAAGAAGCTGTGACTACAGCCAAAGCTGAATGCTTCTTTTCCCCTCCAGCTATGGGTAAACCAACTGAGAAATTTACTATAAGTGTCAGGAAGGGTGGAGGTTCAGCAAGCAGTCAATCCAAGAACAGAGGTAAGAGATGGCCAGCAGAAGGAGAATGTTACTATAAGGTCTCTTTAGGAGATAAAGATAAGGAGCTGGAGAGATGGCTCAGCGGTTAAGAGCACAGACTGCTCTTCTGAAGGAGATAAAGATAATATAGATATATACCCAAGAACCAAAACAGATCAATGGTAAGCAGAATAGTGTCTTGTCTACAAATGTGACTATAGTATAACCAGGTTCGATCAGTTTTCTCTCACAATCAACCTAAGGAATGACTGCACACTGGACAGCAGAGACCTGCTTAGTTCCCAGATGTCTTCAGACTCAAGCTTTCGTTGTTGTTTTTCCATAAATGGGGAAGCCGTGAGTTACAATGGGAAAATAACTTCCCAATGCTGTCCCAGAAGTTTCTGGTTTAGAAATTCACCTTCCTAGGACATACAATGTACTAAGGAGATTGTCTTCTATGACAGTTGGCCAGTATAATACAGAATTACCTTCAGTGGTTTTTTAATTCAATTTTATGTTACATCTGGATACTATTAATATAGTTATTACATATTTTGGGCATATGGATTGAATACAAATTAGCAGGTTTTATAAGTTTAAATTCTCTAAATCAATTAGATTGGCATTGTATATGCCAAGAGTTTACTTATAAAGAGGCATACAGTGGAATATGTAAATGGCATTATTATCATATGTCTGAAAGTAATACAAGAATAGCTGACTGTCTAGAATTAAAATACACAATCAGGTTCATAATCTTTTAGATTTAAACACTGATTAAACATTAGATTTAAATATTTTAGACTTAGACGTTGGCCCAAATTTTTCCAAGCTCTTTATTATATTAATCTTAATTGAGTGAATACATGTGAGGGAAAGTGAGGAGGCCAGTGAGCATCTAAAGTAAGGGAAAAGGCTGATGGGACAGCGTGCTGTTTGGTAATGTGTCCTTACGCCTGTCTGCTCAGCAGCGCTAACTCATTTCATGAATCCTGCGAGTTTGCTCTATCAAAGAAGTTTGTTACCATGATCTTAAAGAAAAAAGGGCAAGTCTAAGACATTTAAATTTTCTAATGACACAGCAGAAACTGAGTTGGGACAGCTTAGGGAATCTTTCATATCAGAGTGGAGAATGAATAGACACCAAAAGGTTCGAGTTTCATGTCTCTAACTACACATTAGCTGAATGAACAGCACACAAGACTTCATAGACTGAGGCAAACTTTCTCTACTGTCTGCCATTAGTAGAATGGCAGGCTACCTGGCTGCAAGTGGCATGTGGTGTCTTGCACTGTAAGCCACGCTGTCATCATTCATGGATACAGGTGTTTAAGTGTCAGAAAAGACTTTGCTTCTTTCTGATTCTTTGAATAGTCTAACAAATGAATGACATAGATCCAGATGCTTGATGATGAGAAAACTGTTCTTGTGAAATTTGAACCAGCTTTTAATAAGGCTAATCTAAAACATCCCTGAACTCTTTAGTGGAGATGGCAAGACGAGAAGAGACGTGGCAATTAGGAGGCATTGTGTCTGTCAGTGACATTGAAGCAACACTGTGATTCTATTAAGATCAGCGACTGAGTGGAAGAGTCAACAAAGACTTTAAAGGAGTTAGAGAGTGGTTTGCCCTTGAAAGAAGATGAGATCTGGGATCTACGAGAAAGGCATTTTCTTGATGGGGCTTGTCGATGAAATAATATAATTTCCCTGCGGAACTCAGAGTCAGAATATTCTGACATTTTTAATAAAGTTCAAAGGTTGCAATCTCCACTATACGTTTTGAAAGAAGCTTCTATGGCGGAGTTAGATCTGGTCACTCAACATAGCCTGTGCTGTCACTCATCCCAGAAGGGTCTTTGTCTTGTCTTGATCCTACCTGGCTCATTTTTTTTTTAAAAAAATCTTTTCCTTCAGTTGGTGCAACCCTTAACCATGTTCAACCTGTAAGGTGAAATTTCACTTTCTCTTCTGAAGTTTTTGTGTGTGAAAAAAAAAATCACTATGCTTTATTTATTATACCTTATAATGAGAAAACTCTCTTGAGGGCCATCTGAAAGGATGGCCAGAATTGCAGTGTGTAAGGCTATAAAGGATGGGTGGTAACAAATACATGTGTGCGCTGAACAACTCTTACTCGACTGGATGCAAAGGACATTATCCTGGGGCAGTATCCTTAGAGGGTTTCCCATGAAATTACCACAATGCAGATGGTCCTGTTGTTTCTCATTTCACAAAACTGTATTCTAAGGTTGGGAAATACAGTGTTATCATGTGAGAGAGGTTGCTGACTTTAGAAAGAGTTTGGAAAAAAGTAGGTTAAACATTTTAATTGAGCTAGGTGAATATTTGCTTCATACTAAGAACACTTGGTCATCATTTCATCATGGCAAAAAAGTGACACTGGGCAAGGGGAATATGTTCAATGACATGGATAAGGATTTAAGAAGAGACACCAAATGGCCACCAGATACTTTAAGATGCCAAGTTTTGATAGTATCAGTGGGAGGATAATTAAATCAATGTTCCCTTTTTAGCTTGTCAATTAAGTAAAATAAAAACGGTGCCGTACTTTATAGAGAAATAATTCAAAATATGAATTTTTAGTACTTCGGGGAAATAAATAGTACCTATTAAAATGAAAAACAGATATCATTGAACTAAGCAACGTGTTTTAGATACTCTTTATGCAAAAAGCCCGAACAGTGTATACCACTTCACTTTTTACCTCTTCATTGTTTGTGATGCCTAAGTCGTAAACAATCTTAAAGTCTGCTAATATTGATGATTGGCTTATTATTGTGAAAACTATATACATAGCATACATGGTACAGATACGAAATGACTGATTAGAGGCTAGTGAAAAATCTATAGCCCCTAAATAATATTATCTTTCTTCAGGAATATAATAAAGTTAACATTAAAATATATGAACGGTCATTCTTGGCGAGCAAAGAAACTTAATGTAGTTGTTATAAATGACTCATTTTTTATGTATCACATACTTCAGAAGGGCATTTATGAGAGCTGTATCTCATCATCCCAAGAACCACATGGCTATTCACTGACTCTCTGGCAATGGATCTACACCACAGGCTGGTCTCATCTGTCCTAACAACTAATGGAGGTGTCCTGTCAGAGTTGGAAAGTACATGGTAGAGGGGAGCTGGTGGAAAAGGCTCCTATTTCAGCAAAATCCCAGGTGAAAGGAAGTTTATACTAAGAACCTGTCAGAACTCTAGTAGCTATAGTTCTTGCCAGAAGCATCAGTGATGAAAAGCCTATCATGGTATCACAATGACAATGAACAGATTCTGTAATTGCCTATACTCTTATCCTGACCAACCTTAGATGCTGTGTGCTTTGAGATCATTGCTACTGTCTAGTGAGTATAGCTGTTTTGACTCAACTGCAGTTGTAGCCCCTGCTTTGGTTAGTGACATTGCACAGTCAAAAGGCACCCTGCTTGTCTCACTTTAGGGATGCTCTGGACTTACCTTCTCTCCTCTAGGGTGCTCAGGTTACTCTGGTGTAACCCTGAGTACTCTTTTTAGTGTGACTCATCTTGACTCTGCTGCTGTTCTTCAGTGGTATCATCCTTGCTTATACTCAATCGCCCTAAATTCTGATTTCCTTAGGAGATGAGTTTTATAAATTCTCATTAACGACCTTTAAGCATGCCAAAGATAAATGAAAAAAATGTTTCCAATTAAAAAGAAGCATGATTATTAGAAATAGAAAATTGAGAAAACTACTTGAAATATAAATTTCATTAATTTTCCAGAATAGTCTCCTAAAAGATCATTTTAAAAATATTTCTTAATTGTTTTAATCGTTACACAGCACATGAGCCATTGTTCACAAAAGGAACATCATATGTGCATGAATGGATGGAGAGAAGTATTTATTCTGCCTGAACATGGAGGGAGCAGCACTGGGGAAGTTTGAAGAAGAGAGATTTCTAAGATGAAGATGAACTGGTTGGGAAGGCAGATCAGGGAAAAGTTACTGAAAAGGCACGGTAGAAAAGAGACTGCAATAAAAGGCACACAGAAGAGAAAAGATAAAGAATTAGACTTTGGTCCTGCCCATCTGTCACACTTGCAAGCATCACCATGACAGTGGCCCAGAGTCTACAGCTTTGCCTGAAAATAGCTTTAAAATGGAGTATCCATTCATATCCCTGGAGCATCAAGGATGAACAGCATAGAAAAGGTATTGTTCCTATAAATTCACTCCTACTCTTAGGACCAAGCAAGGCAGTCATGACAAATACCCACTTTGGGGAAGAAGAGATAGCACATAAATAAATGCAGGACTATTTTTGATGGAATACTGAGCTAAAGAATAATCCTGCTGATGCTTAGCTCTTATTTTCTGTTCTGTCATTACATTTCATTCTGCTTCAGCCTTACAGAAGGATGCCTTTCTTTTCCTTCATTTGAGGAT
Organism: Uromys caudimaculatus; assembly: GCA_028551405.1. Classification (NCBI taxonomy): domain Eukaryota; kingdom Metazoa; phylum Chordata; class Mammalia; order Rodentia; family Muridae; genus Uromys; species Uromys caudimaculatus. Next base: position 5,799 of record JAPYYD010005357.1, on the reverse strand, counting down.
TATTTAGTCATACAAAGTTCTTGCCTGTGACTGCTGCCTTATTCTTGTTTGTGCCGTTAAAGTTCAGCCAGATGGAACCCGTCCAAGCCCTTAGTTCTATCCGACATTTGAACAGCTGGGACTCTGTAATTTCTGAGCTTGAAGCAAAGTATCTGTACAGCTCATGTCAACAAGAGCCGTGAGGTCTCATAACCTCCATCAGTAGCTCTGAACTCACACAGTTTCAGCTAGGGGAAAACATCTTAGTATCTGTAATTTGTGCCAACATAGAAGATAAAGTAAAAGAGACTCATATGTGATATCTGTCTGTCTTTTAACATTTCAGGACATTTGTGATGGGTTTACTAAATTCATTTTGTACAACTGCAATTATGCCATTATTCCATCTTCTGAACTCATTTGGCATGAAACATAGATTTAAATATAGGATAGAATTGTCTTTCAGGCAACATTAAGATTCCGCATGTTTAGCTTAGATTGCTTAGTAGAGAATGATTAAGACAAATCAATCCTGGAATAGAATCTGGTATTTATCACAAAGATTTAGTGATTTTCACAAGTTTTAAGTCATTTTTATGCCAATGATAAAGATGGAATTATTTTAAATTAAAAAAATAAGTATCAATGATACTTAACTGATTTTTTAGTATTTTTTTGTCTGTTTATTTTTGCTTTTTTGTGTCCTCATTTTCCAATATTACAAAGATAAACTCTACAACTCTGCAGTGCTTGTGAGTGTCCTAAAAGTCTAAATAAGTGTGTTTTGGTGGAGATGAAGTTATAGTACAGTCAGAATGGTGTAAAAAAATTAAAATATATAATAAAAATGTTTTAGTAAAATTTATAATAACAACAATATAGTACTTTTATTCTGATTGATGAGGCTAGAAATGTTGACCATTGCACCCTTGAATAACACAGCATGTGATATTTGATACCTGTATGGTAACCCTTGACTTCAGTCTTCAATTGACTATCAATTGAAACTCATTAAAAATTTGTGTACTTTTAAATTATGAAACAATAACTCACAAATGATGCTCAGTATAGCAAGCACCAACAGTTTTTTCTCATTGTGTCTAATAGCTGGAAATTTCGTATAATCTTGTCAAAAATATTAGAATGTGGAGAGACTCATAATGTTTGGGTCCAATTCAATTTTTTTATAAATATAAATGTAAGACGGGAAGGAAATCCTTCTCTCTCATGGTTGGAGTGGATACAATCTGCCTTGGCAGTAGGCGTGGTTCAGGTATTGGGATGTGTCTGAGAGGTGGGGGCAGCTTATAATTGTGCAGTCGGAGTTTGCGCAAACTGAAGTGAATCAGGAAGCCCGAGAGAGTACAGGAAAGCCAGGCAGTGACCCCTGAGTTCTGCACCCATGTGACTGCCTAGTGAGGCTTCACCTACAACCAAAGGCTTCCACAATGTCTACATAGAACAACGCCTCCTGGGACCCAAATAGTCAAACATATGAGCTGCTAGGAGACATTTCACATTCAGATCATAACAGAGTATAAATGCAGACCAGATTTCATTCACTGAACCCAGATGCTTGTTAGTGCACACAATGCCCATAAAACACTGAATAGTTTAATCACTTCAAAGTGCTGACCTCGACCAGTTGAGCTTGGCGCTCCTGTCATCCGGACACAAGCTTTAATCATAGTTTCTAGGACATTGTCCTAGCTTTGCCTGTCTATGCTCTGTGTAAGTGCAATTATTCATTGTGTAAGCTTGTTCAGGTTTCTTTTACTCACTTTGAGATGATCCAGGTTGACATATGAGTCGGGGCTGAATAGAGTTGGTTAATTCGGATTCTCATTTCATTGAGTTACAGTTTGTTCATCAACTTTCCAAGAGTGTTTTTAGGACCTGGTATGATAAAATTATTACGAACATTTCTATAAAATATTTTTGTGACCACATATTTTTATTCCCCTTGAATAAATATCAAGAAATAAAATTTTGGGATCTTAAAGGGGTTACATATTTGACTTTATAAAAACCTGCTAAACACGTTTTCAAAGTGATCATAAAATTTTCACTCCCGCCACCTAAGTAGGAATGCCATGTTCATTTATTACTTTAATTAACTGACTAATTAATTGTCATCTCAACAACGTCAGGTTGGTTTTTTTCCCCATTCTAATGAGTTCAAAGTGATAAGTCACTACTGAATTAGATCTGGTTTTTCCTTTTGTGTTAGCTATAGTGACATTGTCTTTGTTTTTTATGTGTTACTAACCATTCATGGTCAGTGTATTTCTGATGCTTCTGAGAAGTATCTTGTTCATTTCCTTGGCTCTTGTCTATTGATCATGAACATGTAGGAATTCTTTCTTCATCCAGTGTATAAAGTGCTCGCTACACCTGTGTCCAGTGGATGTTTTTTTCAAGCCTATGACTTGCATATTTTTTCTTTAGTGACTTTTTTATTTAGTGTTCTTGTTTGAAAAAAAATGATTATAACAGAGTTAGATTTAACTTTTATGGCTAGTGTTTTTGACAAACTTGTGGCTATGCTGTGGTCAAAAAATACTTTCATGTATTTTATTTTATGAATGAAAGATAGTTGTCACTTGTTGGTTGGTCATTGACTTACCCTGATTTACTTCGGTATGTTTTATGGCATAGGGGAGAAAGCATATCTTTCCCATGTGGACATCATGCTCCCATAATGTTCATTGTGGAGCTTACATATCAGACTTTAAGAGGGTGATACATGAAAAAGTGTGCACAGAATGTTAAAGTATGACACATGAAACTAAATACACGATATAATGGATTGCTAGTTAATTCTGGATTAGGAAGATAACCTCAGTAAGATTTTTTTAAAAATTGAGCATTGAGATGCTAACATTTCTCTACTAACATTTACCAAATGTTTAGCAAGTATTTCCTGATTGCAACCTGAAGGCCCATTAACATTGATTATATTTTTGTTCTTTTCCACTTACAAATGTCTCTTCAGTACCATTAATTTGAACGTGACTTGCTACCTCTATGTAGTCATGTGGACCATATAATTTCTTTTCTTGTTTTGTTAATAACATTTCTTTGTCGTATTCTCTTGGCAAGTCGTTTCTCCTACATATATTTTTAAATTCTGTCTTTTCTTTCTATGCAATTGCTTTCATTTGTCAGCTTCTGCAGTGCTGTGGCAATAATCTCACCAGAATAAAAGTTTTATCTCAGGAGAATAAATAGTTACTTTAAAAAAAAAAAACCCAACAAATCAAGTTAAAAGTTCCTTGGGGAAGTTTCACCTGGTTTTCTTCTTTTAACATACTAAAAGTTGACAAGCCTTGATTTTAACTAGGAGCTAATTCTTGCATTAAAAGAGTAATTTAATGTAGACTATATCTACATTTATAAATGTTTATAATACATATTTTAAAACTATTTTCCACAATCTTTTCATGGGACTTTTGTTCTAATGTTCCTAGATGATTTTAGATTTGAGTAACATTAGGCTCTGAGTCCACCCAGCTGCCACCTTGCATAGACAGAGACTTTCTGCCTAGTGGGCCTCTGGGAAAGGGAAGCTTCTCTATTTCTCAGGCCTGTAGCTGTCCCATATGAGCGAGTCTCTCTCATTTCATTGTCTGTCCCAGGGTGAGCCTTTCGGAGCACCTCTCTGCCTCTCTCTCCCTCCCTCCCTTGGTTCCTTCTCTTTATCTTCTTCCTCTTGTTTTGTCTCTTCTCTCCCCTCCCTTTTCCTCTTTGTCCTTTCATCTCTTCCTCTCCCTCCCCTTCCCTCCACTCCCCTCTCGATGCCTTTTGCCTGTCCTCCCTTCCTCTCCCCTCCATTCTCTCCTCTTGCACTTCTTCCTCTCTCTTATTATCTTTCTTTTTCCTTTTTCTGAGACTATTGGTCTGTTGGAAGATATCAGAAGGCCTTTGAAACACATCAACTCTAGGATTCTCAGTGATAATTCTTAGGGCAGTTTTAATCTCCTGTAATCCTATAATGTCTCTATTTCAACAGCATTTTCTCCCAGGTCTGTCACTGGGCTCCTGGACTTTGAAAGACATCTTTCTTTCCAGAATCACCATGTCCTTATGTAGCGTTTACCAGGGATTACGATCTGTTTTACTCATAGTTTGTCACCCATGTCTGGGTCTCTTTCTTTTCTAAAGTGTGTTTAAATCTAAGAAATCTGTGACCAGAGCCTTGCCTCCTTCTTTGGAGCCTGCCTTATTTATTGAATTCCATCATCTGCTTGCCTCTTGCCTTTTCCAAGCCCGAGAAGTGCTCAAGGCCTGGCAGCATTGCAAGTTGTTATGTATTGGATGTAACATGTACCCTAAAAGCTCTGTTGTCATGGCTTGTTCTTTGATATAGGTGGGACTCAGATCGGAGAAAATAGGTGGATTGTGATGCCTCTGTTTTCACCAATGAGCTAGTTCTTTAATTCCTGGAGTCAGAATTTGATGGTATTATTGGGTGATGATAGAACATTTCAGAGGTAGGGCCTGATTGAGAGAAGTCATGTGTGTGTGTGTCCTCAGTGCCATATATCTTATTGAGCTCTTAATTGTTTTGTTCTTCTCTACTTTATAGCCACTATGAAATGAGTGACGTCACCCCGCACACCATTCTGTCTGGAGGCTCTGACTCACCTCAAGCTGAGAAACATGAAGTCAGCTAGCTATCAGCTGATACTTCTGAAACCATGAGCAAAAATAAATCTTTCTTAATTGACATTGACTTTCTACCTGCAGTTTTTTACTGCATCAAAGAAGAAGCTAACCAACATCTAGTGACCCCTAAAAAAACCATTTCCAGTCTTTGCTAGTTTGAATTCGTTACCATCAGGATTGTTGATGCTCTTCAGCTCCTGTGACTCTTTCCTACTTTCCGCAAATGCTCAATGCACCCTTCAGCAAATTGTTAACTATAAGACTTTCAGGAATTCTGTATCTACCATCTACTTCAACCTCAAAATTTATCAAGTGAATCACTCTCCGTTTACCCCCTCTTTCTTATCTTAAAGAACATTTAATGCTGCTTTTCTTCACTTGTCTGAAGTAGAGCCTTCATTTCCACCTTTAATCTGCCTGTGTACTGAATATTAATTCACTGTTTCTTATTTCTCCTTCACAGTTTCCCTTTATGTCACTGAAATTTACATTTAGTCCTTCCTCTAAATTGCTCTGAGGTCTTAGGAAATTTTGTTCATTGGACCTGGTTGTCTCCTCATTTTCTTGACTGGGATGTCCAGATTTATCATTGCTAATCCTTTCTCTGTGAAATGCTCTCCATTCTTTATTTTTATAACACTCTAGAGACGCAGAATTTACTTACATTCCTCTTGGATAAAAGGTAGCTACCGTTAGGCATCACCCCCATTCCTAACAGATATGCCTTGGTGTGGAAAGGGGCCTTCATTCTTACAACAGCTGCCTTTACAGCCATCAAACCACTCTATTTTGAATAGGCTGAACTTAATTTTATTTTCTATACTAAAAGTTCAGGTGGAATTTAATAAAATGGACAATTACTAAGTATGTGTATTAGGGAGTCATTGTATAAAATGTGTATCAGGAAGATTAGCATTATAATTTTGTGCCTTGAAGTTACTGTATTTGGTGCACATACAATGTACTTTGAGTTATACTCAGGTTAGAGACAGAATCTGAAGGTAAAACATAGTGGAGCATGTGTCTTTATTACATGTTGGAGCATCTTCTGGGTATATGCCTAGGAGAGGTATAGCTGGGTCTTCAGGTAGTATTATGTCCATTTTTCTGAGGGTCCGCCAAACTGATTTCCAGAGTGGTTGTACCAGCTTG
>JAPYYD010005356.1:0-12202 GCA_028551405.1 Uromys caudimaculatus | reverse complement strand
ATGGTAAAAAAATCTAATGTTCAACGTGGTTCTCTCTGTCTTTTCTAAACTGCTACTAAGTATATCTAAACATATCATTCTTTATTGTTGATTATTTAAAATAATTTTACAGTTGTACCTGACTATCATATTTGAATATTTGTCATGTGACTTTGCTTCTAAATATATAATCTTATAATAATAATAGCCCTTATAATATAGAGTATAAATCCAGGGAATTAAAGTTCATAAACCAACAATGCAGTTCCTTGTAACATTTTAATCATTACAAAATTTTGTTATACATTCTACAGTGCTTTCTATTTTATTAGTATAGAAAACAAAGTTACTTAGAATAAAGTCTTGAAGTTTCTTTGTGGTTAAATCTAGCACTCTTTTAAAATGAGTTGGGAACTTTTTACTATAAAGTTCTTGGATTTTGTGATGAATTCTATATACCTTCTCACAATTCTCTATGTCCCTAGTGCAGAGTAAGCTGTATAGAATTACACAGGAGAGTCTCTATTTTTCCAAAATTCAGTAAACCGCCAACCATCCAATTTGTAACTGATTGATTCAGAATCAGTTGTTCTGAATAACAAAACCATAATTTGATCTCTTATGAGTATTAAAATATTTTAGCCTGCCTTTTATAGTAAATAATGAAATGTGATTGTACTCAGTTATACAAGCTGTTCTGAATTTTGCTCAAATATTATTTGGTAATAACATATGTTAGCAATTCAACCAACAAACTAGCATAAAGCAATGAATTGATAGAAATTTCTATTCATGGTAGAGATGAAATTCAGACTTTTGAAAATGAGCTTAAAGTAGGTCCAAATAGAAGCAAAATAAGATGTATTTAAATGATTTTAGGAGGTCTTTTATTTTTCCAAAATAAATTATTTAAATGCACTTTTGAAACAATGATCAGAAGAATGTTAAATATATTTCACGTGAAGATAGATCATCTTTCTAAAAATCTATTAAAATGAAAATTAAAGAAACTTTATTTTTTTAAAGATTTATTTATTTTATTTGTATACGTACACTGTAGCTGTCTTGAGACACACCAGAAGAAGGAATCGGATCCCTTTAAAGATGGTTGTGAGTCACCATGTGGTTTCTGGGAATTTAACGCAGGACCTCTGAAAGAGCAGTTAGTGCTCTTAACCACTAAGCTATATCTTAAGCCCCCAAAGAAACTTTAAAATAGGATTTTTGACAAAATTAACACAGCGGATTATTTATCTAATAATGCAAGAACGAGCCCTTAAACATAGTCTTCTCAGTTAATGAAGTTTAGGAATCAATTTTTATTAAGCTATTATTATTATAATCAATATTTTCTACATCAAATTTAAATCTTTGGATAAAAGTTAACTCAAATATAATTCTTTTTTTTTGGGGGGGGGGGGCTTTTCAAGACAGGGTTTCTCTGTATAGCCCTGGTTGTCCTGGAACTCACTCTGTAGACCAGGCTGGCCTCGAACTCAGAAATCCGCCTGCCTCTGCCTCCCGAGTGCTTGGATTAAAGGTGTGCGCCACCACTGCCCGGCTCAAAGATGATTCTTAATTACGTAAAATAGTATGACTGGAACAAGAGAACAAGAAAGCACTTTAAAGTTAAAACAAGATTCTTTCTTAAACACATGAACTTGTGAACCATTAGATCGAGATGGTTCTTTTTATCCTAAATCTTCAAAAGTTTGTAAAAAGATGCCTAGAAATGTCCATAAAATTGAACAATTGTAAACTTTGAAAGCAAAAGGACATGAAATTAATATTTTAATAACATAAAATGTAAATGTTTTATTTATCTTTCCGTAATCTTTATGTAGAAATATATACTATAAAATTATATTTAGAAATTTTCTTCATTGTAGTCTTTAAGTCATAAAATATAGAATATATACGTGCACCACAATAATAATATATTTTGTATAATCCTTTCAAAATTTTTGTATATTTTTGAAAGTTTAAAAATACAGATGTGCTTTTTATCAACATACAAAACTGCTCATAATTTCATAATCTATTAGTAAAGAGACAACCACTTTTAATGTTCTAGTCACTCTCTGAAGATATAGATACCTTACACAGTGAATATATGTCATAGACAATTTAAACAGTGATTCCATTTATGACCAATACAATAAATAATTTAAAATTCATTCACATAAAAGACGTAATTTCTATATATGTGAGTATGTATCTTCGTTGAGCAAAAAACATTGTGAGAAAATATCTTGAGAAATATAGGAAACCAAATCTGTTTTTTAAGCTAGAAATCATTTTATATCTGAAACTTTATAGAAAATAGTCACTAATTTGAATAGAGTGTAAAAAGGGGTACCTGAGAGTTAAATATTACAGTGCAGATATATGAAGAAATTCATATGCTCCAAAGAAAGAGAATGTTTTGAGGACAATATTTACTTCTGAGAGAAAGATCCTTATCAGATTACAGGAGAACATGCTAAGAAACAGCTCTTTTTTTTGGGGGGGGGGGTGTACTCTTTCTTTTCTTTTATTGGATATTTTCTTTATTTACATTTTAAACGTTTTCTCCTTTCCAGGTCTCCCCTCTGGGAACTACATTTCCCATCCACCCTTCCCCTGCCTCTGAGGGCGCTTCCCCACCCTCCCACCCACTCCTGCCGCACTGCCCCTAGCATTTCCCTAGGCTGGGGCATCAAATCCCCACAGGACCAAGGGCCGCTCCTCCCCCTGATGCCCAACAAGGCCATACTCTGCCACTTAGGTGGTTGGAGGCATGGGTCCTTCCATGTGTACACTTTGGTTGGTGGTCCAGTCCTTGGGGAGTTCCTGGGAGTCTGGCCAGTTGACACTTTGCTCCTCCCACCGTGCTGAAAAATCTGCTCAGTTCCTTCAGTCCCTTCCCCACCTTCTCCATCCGAACCCTGTGCTCAGTCCAATGGTTGGCTGCAAATATCCACCTCTGTACTTGCCATGCTCTGGCAGAGCCTCTCAGAAGACAGCTTTATCAGGCTCCTGTCAGCAAGCACACCCCCACCCCCACCCCCGCGCATCCGCAATAGCGTCTACGTTTGGTGGCTGTATATGGGATGGATCCCCAGGTGGGGCAGTCTCTGGATGGCCTTTCCTTCAGTCTCTGCTTCACACTTTGCCTCCATATTTCCTCCTGTGAGTATTTTGTTCCCCCTTCTAAGAAGCACTGAAGCATCCACAATTTGGTTTTCCTTCTTCTTCAGCTTCATTTGGTCTGTGAATTGTATCTTCGGTATTCCAAGCCTTTGGATTAATATCCACTCATCAGTGAGTACACACCAACTTATGTTTGATGCTAGTGATGACAGTAAATATTTTCAAAATAGCAATAAAAAGGTAATAAGAAAAAACCTCAATACAGCAACAAGTTTTTGTACATAATTTTGACAAATTGATAAGGTTTTTTTTTTGTTTGTTTTGTTTTGTTTTGCCTTATGTTGGCCAATAATTTTAATTTCTGAATCTGCTTATAATCAACTTGCCAGGTGTAAAAACAAAGTTGCTGCTACAGCCTATAAAGAACTCTAAATATAAAACCTCCATGTTATTCTGCTAATGGATTCCACTGAATAATTCATTGCCAATAATAATAAGAAAGAAACGCTATTCTGTAATCCTGAGTCATGATTCAGGTGGTAATTCACTTCCATTGCATTTATGAAAATGGGCACTTTTCTCCCATTTCTGAAGGTAATGAAAACTAGTACTGATTTTGGAAAATTTGTGTTGTAAGTCTTAAGAACTCACTAGTTACTCATTAGACTGAGGTTCTGATTGACTTGTGCAAAAATAGCAGCCACAAAATGTCAGTACATAAATATAAAATTTTTTTTAGCATTAAGTGAAGTGAATAATAAAAACAACTCAAATAGGAAAAATTCTCTACATATAAATTAAACAATGTTAAATTGGCCAGAAAAAATGAAATAGCACAAATAAAGAGGAAAGGGAAGCAAGAGAAAGGGTAATATTGAACTATAAGGAAAAAAAAAAAACAAAAACAAAAAAGGGAGGAAACGAGCAGATAATGCATTGAAATAAGTTAATATAAACAACCAAACCTACACATCAACTTGAGAATGAATGGGCTTTATGTAGAATTATTTCCTATACCTTCAGTCACTTTTCATTTACATAAAACACAATCATACATATAATATATTTCTAAGGTTATTTTGTTAACTGTAAAATTCATTTATTATTAGATTCATTTTTGAAGGAAATATGTTATGGTAATGATTATTCAATCAAGCTATTAAAAGCCAGCCAAGTATGTTGCCCAACTATAAACTAATCTCTGCCCTTCATGCTGTGTTCTTTTCCTCATATGTTTCAAACATAACAAACAAACATAAAAAGGTTTTAATCTACCTCAAGGAGTACACATTCTTTGCAGTTACTGAAGGAGACCTGGATAAAGTAAAATTTTACAATTTCCAGTCAGGGTGTACTAAGTTAATCCTTGCCAATAATTTTCACAATTACATCACGCTGTAGAATACTGAGAAGCACACACATAAACTTGAAGCACATACAATATCCATAATTTGTGTTTTCTAATGGATCCTTCAAGAAGAACACACATATAAATATTAGTGTGTTTTGTGACTATTATTGTAGTCAGAGAAAGGAGAGTTTAGACCATGGGACCCTATAGTTCATAGTCCAGCAGTCTGGGGCATGATACATGATAACTTCTGTGACAACCCAAATCTCAGATATATTGATGGAAGTTTCAACTAAATCCACATTTAAAATTACCTCAGCATGTCCTTTAGAGTGTCTTTGATAAATTTCCAGTATCTTGTATATCAATTGACCTAAATCTTACTTTGAAACTTAACTGATACTATAAATCTTTCTCAAAAATTTCACCTTATAGGCCCTGCCTCATCACATGACTCCCCAGAAGCTAGGATAAAGTGAGAATACCTAATTTTATTTGTTTATTTGCTTTCCCATTGGTCACCAGTTCTTGACAAACACAGGACATTGCATCTATTTTTTCTTCCACAATTGTGTTGCAAGAAGGCCATCAACACTCTAGATTATAAGTTTCTTTTTTGTTGGTGAGCTACCGGCTCCTGAAAATGTGCTGGTTCCTCTGAGAGAGCCCGGTACTTTAAATAAACTGTCTCATTCTCATTCCATTATTGACTAAAGATGTAACCCCAATCTTTTTCAAATTGATGCCTTGATATTCATAAAAGCTGAAAAATCCTGTAGTTAAAAAAAAGATTAAAGTTTAGTATGTTTTCAGTTTAATAAGTTAAATTCATAGTATGAGGGTGATGTGTTTAAAGAAGAATAATTCAACAACTTGAATTACTGCATTTCACATTTTAAAAGAAACTGTGTCATATAGTGGCCAAGAAATTTGAAGCAAGAGAAAAAATTTTACAAAGTGAAACACCCTGACTTATAATTATTTAAGCTAATTTTTCTACTTATGTTTAAAAATATCTAGTTTTCTTGGAATACAGACCATGTAATTATATTTTTTTCTGAATCAAAGACTTTCTGTTGGCTATGCTGTCTTCAGACTGCACCAGTACACCATCATTATCAGTCAAACAAAGTATAAATAATAAGCCCTGGTAAAAGAACCTTGGCTGCATTGCCAGAATCCTAGTGCTTGAGTGTAAAATACATGTTTGAATTTTGAGATGTCACAATGTGAGGTGTCAGATATATAATTTTAAAGTATGTGAGATTGGAAAGAAAGTATCCAAAATTCAGAAGAAAATTTGTATTCAACTTTTTCCTTTTTCTGTAATATTAAAGATTAAAAAAATGTGAGCTGTTTCTTAGCAAAAAATATATGTATACATCAAAAGCAGATTTTGAGGATTGTTATGTCTACAGTTATAGTAATCACTAAATCAATTAGATGACTAATATTATCTCAAATTTAAAATTTTAGCATAGTTTGAAGGCTTCTAAATTTGTATACAGACAGAACACGAACATTAGCAAAGTAGTGTATTATTGACTATAAAGGCCATTAGAAGCATTATAACATAAGTCAGCAGACAACAGAGACACCATGATTACAAATACAACATCACCCCTAACAAAGTAATCTCATGACTGTGATATCCTGCAAAATAATTTTATAAAGCAGATCATATATACAATATAAAATGGCACAGAGTAGACATTAACATCCCAAAAGGGAGAAATGGAGGATAGTGAGGCAAGCAAAGCAGGATGAAATTCCAGCAGGACGAACTCCAAATCCATATTCACTTAGACAGCTGTGACTCTCCAGCTGCCTGCAATAGACATGGCTCCCATGGCCTAGTTCCATTTTCTGTCTTCAGTTTTCCCTGGAAGGTATCTCATAGTTCTGGCATTTTCTGAAGATTTGGAGCCACCGATGAAACCTAAGTTTCACTTTCATAGCTTTATACAATGGCATTTGGAGCCTCCTAGCCTCTCAGGGCCTTCTCATAAAAGCACCAGCACAACCACAGTTTGTCTGGCCCTCACCAGCAATCTGAAATTGCAGAGGTAAACCCCACAACCACTCATTCTTAAATTATATATCACGTCTATAATCCAGTACCATGCAGACATTGCCACATTTGAACGTCAGCTTGGCATAGACTCTCACTTCCTTTCAACAACATTAGCAGCAGTTTGCTGAAACTTTGGGAGCTCTTTGGGCTTTTCTTCTGACGTTAGAGCATGACTGGTGCAGTTATGAGGGCAATCTTCTTATTGTCCCAGTACAGAGAGGGAGACATTTCGTCAACTATCCTAATCTTAAGGATTATATTTTCTTTTCAAGACTTGCCTGCAATATTATGTTACCTAGTATTATTTTTCTCTCCATGCTGTATATTTGTTATTTCTTTCTATTTCACTTGCTCATTTTTATTACAAAGCTTCATAAGGGAAACCAATAACAACTATTCCTCAGTTTCAACATTATATAGCTGTGGTGGTTTGAATAAAAATTCCCCCTATAGACTCAGAGATTTGAATGCTTTGTCACCAGGGAGTGGCACTAATAGGAGGTGTGGCCATGTGTTGGGAAGATATGGCATTATTTTTGAGGCAGTGTGTCACTGGGGGTGGGCTTTGAGGCTTTGAGTTTTTAGATGTTCAAGTCAGGCCCAGTCTCTCCTCTCTCTGTCTCTCTGTCTCTCTCTCTTTCTCTCTCTCCTTGTTTTCTGAAGATCTAGATCCAGAACTTTCTGGGGTAGTTCTTCAACTTCTAATAGTCTTATAACAGATTTATAACTTGACTTTAGAGGAAGAAAAACACATATAAATAATGATGTAGATACCTATGCTGTTGAAATTTCTTCATAGCTATATCTGTAATTTAATGTTCCAAACTCTCTCAAATCTGAGCCTTCTTCCTACTCAGCAGGTGCCTCACTGAAGATGTATTAGGGAGACTGAGTGTCCTAAGGCCTTGGTTGGAATTGTTGTTCCTGTATCTGGTTTAGAAGCATATAAATTATTGATTTTATTTGATGCATCTGAGAGCATGTAAAATATTGTAGATACAGTGATAATAAGTGCCCTTAAATATTTACATAGGTGAAATGAACACAGTGGGTTGATTTAAGGTGGATGATTGGATTTAAGCATTTGTATAAATAGTGCTGCTCAAATATATTTGATCAGAGTCAAATCTTTTCCTCTCCACATAAAGCGAACAGACAAATGTGTTCCTTCAATTTAGACTGAAATAATAATGGGAGACATATTAGCATACACATTTAATATGCATTATCTATGGTGCTTATTGAAGAACTTAATGACAGGTAATGAGCTACTTTGACCTGTGTAGTAATGATAACTCAGAACTCTTCTGGTGGTCCAATTAAATGAGTTTTATCATGAACTAGTTCTTCTAAATAAATATTAGGATTCTGGCCAGGGAAGCAAGGATGCCAATTGTGGATCTCCACCTCTTTCCCCTCTCCTCCAAATCTCTCTCCCCTGTCTAATCCCCAGTTCTTTAGCAAATCAGCTGCTCCTGCCTCATCTCACTCTCTGCCCGTACTATCAGTGGTCTAAGCAGATCCTGATAGAACATCCTGTTCCCTCCTGTAGATCTTCTAACCCTCCATCCCTAGCCCAACTATATTTTTAATTGTCAGATTTTAATACCTAGAAACTTATTTTACCTGGGACCTTGAGTGGTCACATGTATCAGGTTTCCAGACGAATTCCTTCCCATGCAACACACAGTTACCATACACTCTTAAGAACAAGTAAAAGCAACAGAAACCAAAAAATAAAACATTCACCCAACAAAGGCAAGAACAGCTATAGATACTTGGAGTTACAATCTTCCCAAACCCAGATGGTTAGATGCAGTATAAAACCACAATCAATAACAGCTAGGACAGTAAGTCTCCAGTAGAGCCCAGAAACCCTACCACACAGAGTCTAAGAATTAAGACATAACAGATGCACAAGACAAAGACCTTGAAATAGATTCACATAAATGGCAGAACTTTACTATCCTTTGTTTTATACAACTTACTATCTTTTATAATTTACTATCTTTTGTTTTGTACAATTCATTGATGTAATGAATCATGCTGCTCACTGATTACATACAAATTGAAACAAAACTCAAGACTAATTTCCAGGATAGCTATGAGTAAAGAAGATTATACTTCTACAACAAATATATAACATGGTTTGCTCTGTGATCTGAATATTCATATCACTGAGATACTCGTGTTGAAGTCTTAACACCAAAGTAATGTTAGTAGAAATAAAACATCTGAAATCTGTGCATCAGAGGGTGGAACTTCATGAACGAAGCTTGCTTGTTTTCCTATCATGTGGGATACAACATTAAGTTGTTTCTCATGAACCAAGAAATAGGTTCTTACTAGGTAATGAAACTGTCCTTGACTTAGGACTTCCTAGCAATCTATCAGAACCAACATTAAATGTTGCTTAAAGCCACTCAAATCTATAAGCATCTGTTATAGTACTCCAGCTGACTAAGACAGAATAACAAATTAAATAAGAGAATTATATACTTACTGTTTTTATTCACATACTCTAGAGGATAAAATCATATTAAGTTAGTATACTCTTTAAAGGAAATGTGAGTCTGAAAATATAACTTTCATTTTGATAAAAATACTTGGATAAAGTTGATAAAATCTTGGTGAGGGTGAGTGAAAGTATTAATATTAATGAACAAATTATGGATGTAATTACTAAAATAAATTATTTAAAATAACATAGTTTATTGTATTAAGATTTTCACTTATATGTAAATACAGATTGCTATTTAGAACATCAGCAACAAAATGTCACATAGTCAATAAAGGACTTCTCTTAACAATCATGCAACTACACAGTGTTGTTAACTGGCAGCAAGGTCTCATATAGCATACGTTTTAACAAGTATTATTAATCCAGGTATAAGGATCAAGTCTTATTATTAGTTCTACTTTCCTACAAGATGTAATTTATTTTGTTTAGGTATATTCAAGGTTGTGAGCAAATATTAAATTATTTTCTTGAATTTTTGAGATCCTTTTATAGCCTAGATATATTTTTTTAACAATAACAAAAAACTCTCTAGAATTTTCTATCAAGCTCTTTTGCATTTAATTTAAATGGCAAAAGCAGTTGAGCTGCATTATTTAGTAACTCTTATTTCAGCCTCCATAAACTTCACTTTCTGCAATCAAGGACACAAGAACATTAGCTAATTTCTAGATTATCATTTTTTTATACTTTCCTTTTCCTTTATTTTCTTTTTTAATTCCTTTTCTTCTTTTGAGGACACCAGGTTTGAGAACTAAACAAGTTACTCTAAATGCACTTTAAAGTTTACTTGATACCTCCTCGGTAAAAATGTTATATAAGCATAGAAAACACTTAGGGCTGAGGAAGACTTCCTCATGTTATAGAGATGTTATCCTGGATGTGGCCTTAGGTTTTAGTGGGTTTCATTACTGTAGTCTTACCCTAGAACCGTTACTAGAGGAAAAAGAAAATATGCTTTGATTTATGATGGTTCATAAGGCCATTTTATTAGCTTTTTTAGCTTTGTTGTCAGATGTATTTTATAATAGGAACAAGTACTCCAAATAACCTGCCATCTGGAATAGCATGCTTATCTCTCTTCTGTAGATGTCTGAACATCCCAGCTAATATCTAGTCCTAAAAATGTTGTTGTGCCAAATGTATTTCCCTGTAGCCTGCATCGTATGCAATTGATAAGGAATATATTCAATAAAATCGTGCTATATTCACTGTGATAATTTACATTTCAAAAGTAAATGATCTTTAAACATTTCTTAAAGTTGTTTTTTAGTATGTCTGGGATAGAAAATAGGTTTCCTTTATTTTGTAGTGCCACGAGTTTATTTTACTATGCCATTTACTTACTTTATGAACTTTACTTATTTATGACAGCTCTCATTGTCATTTATTTAGCTGATTACTTTTGATATTTTTTTATTATTTTGAGTAAAATACCACCTGTAACTTTTATTTGCTTAAATTGTCTCAAAGTAAAGTGATTACCTGAATCTACTTAAACATTTCAACTGTATTTATATTAGAAAATATTTAGAATACAACTATTCAAATCATGGTGTGGGAAGGGGACTCAAGTGACTAAAGCATTTGCCATACAAGACTGAGTGGTGGAATCTGGATCTCACCCACATAAATGCTGGGCAGCAAAAGTCTATTCACAGTGCATGAGAGGCAAGGGTTCCTAAGTGCAAGCTGGCTGGTTAGAACAGGCAACTTACCAAACATTTTTTAAAGAAAGGTGTATTATAATATATGAGGTAGACAGAGATTGAGGAAAACACCTGGGATCAACCTTTCATCTCATCTCTACATGCATGTGCCAACACATATAATAGCACACCTCCTCCATCCCCACACACAAGCACACACAGAACACGTGCACGCATGTACACACACACACGCAAACACACACACACACACACACACACACATCATAAACACAGACAAAAATCTATTCAACTTAAAGTAGGTGATATGGGGAGAAAATTCTGAAAATTTAAACATTTTTAGAAACAAAGAAAATGTTTTAAAAGAAGTAGCTTAGTTGCTCACTTTTGTTTTAGATCAAATATTTAATGCATAAATTTGTTAATCCAAATATCAAGAACCTTTGAATTGCCCTTATAACATATAAAGAAATTTGACTCTTTAAATAAACTGATAGGCTTCCTTCTTCATTTTAGAAAAATTTAAATAAGACAATCAAATTGAAGATTTAATTTTTGCAATGCTCTGGTGAATCGTGTCTTCACCAGGAATAAGTCTATTATCTCTATCAGGGGACAGCTTATTTGGGAAGAATAAAGAGTCTAATACTAGCTATGAATAATAATGGTAATAAGCAACACATATTAAGGCACTTTATATACATTTAGAAGAGATTAACCTAAGTTATTTTCTGTAGCCAAATGACAAAGACAATGACAATAGCTAATAATCATCATAATACCCCATATCACACAGGAAACATTCATTATTATCTTAATCTACTTTCTTCTTTCCTGATGTAAAATTAATAGATTGGAATCCATTTCTTTTTCATTTGTAATTCTTTTGTCAATACCAGTAAAATCAAGGAAAAAGAACAAGTAGAGATACGTCTATTCAAAAGAAATCTCCTATAAGAGTTCATTATTGGAGAGCTGGACGAGCTGGCAGAGCAGAGAGTTATCTATGATCACGACATTTTGCTACAGGATTGAAACCTGCAGCCTACACAGAGTATTAACCTGTTGTAGATTTGAGTTGTATGGCACTGTGGGAAGAGCAGCTTCAAAGAGTGGAAAAAAAGGGTCACTTCTGCTTTCATAGACATGGGAGTGGTGTCTGCTTCTATCCCTGTCTGCTTCTCTTTGTGAAATTTCTGTCCAGCAACTCATGCAGAAAGGCATTTCAGAGAGGCATGGTGATTGTGTGTTACTGACAAGGGATTAATTTTTCAAGAATTTTGTTATAGAAATGGGGAGTCAGCAATTATACTTCAGTTCCAAATTTGCTGAAACCATACAATAATCATCCAAGAATGTTGCCTACTACGTAACTAGAAGAAGAAAACAAAACAAAACAAAAGCCTGAAGTTCATTATTAAAGTTTTCTAGTCAGCTAGCAAAATTCAAAATGTGAGAGTAATTGTGTATGTATGTGCATG
>JAPYYD010005355.1:0-12202 GCA_028551405.1 Uromys caudimaculatus | reverse complement strand
TGGGGGGGGTGGGAGGTGGAATTCCCTCCTAGAGGCGGGTTGGGGAGGGGATGGGGGGTATACAAAGAGGCGACTCAGAAAAGGGGAAACATTGGAAATGTATATAAAGTATCAAAAATAAAAAAGGAGGAAAAAAAAAAAAACAGACATACACGTACACAAAGGCACATACACAGGTGTGTACACACATGCACACACCCACATGCACATTTATACATGTGTCACCACCCAACACACACACACACGCACACGCACACGCACACGCGCACACACACACACACAGTGCACACACACTACTTCTGGTGTCCTTCTGTAGAGATTATGCAATAGGGCAGATGTGTTCCAGTCTTTCTCTCTTGCAAATTATTTGTCCTTTCCCAGCTGTATTACACATGAATGGGCACATACTCAGGTCCTGTCTGCTCCAGGCAGGATAACCACAGTTCAAAGAGGCTTCTTCCCTACAACCTCTTTTCCTCTCGGTCTTCTCCTGTGTATCCTTGTGCTAGTCAGCTTCCCATCCCTATGACAGGAAGCCTGGGGAAATCAACTCAGAAGAGGAAAGGTTAATTTGTTATTTTCAGAGCTTTCAGTACAGGGTCCATTGACGCCATTGTTTGGGGCCTGAGGTAAGGCAGACATCATGGTGGGAAGTGTGTGGTGGAGCAAAGATTTGTCTTAGTCAGGGTTTCTATTCCTGCACAAACATCAGGACCAAAAGCAAGTTGGGGAGGAAAGGGTTTATTCGGCTTACACTTCCATGTTGCTGTTCATCACCAGAGGAAGTCAGGACTGGAACTCAGACAGGTCAAGGATCAGGAGCTGATGCAGAGGCCATGGAGGGATGCTGCTTACTGGCTTCCTTCTCCTGGCTTGCTCAGCCTGCTTTCTTACAAAGCCCGAGACTACCAGCCCACAGATGGTACCACCCACAAGGGGCCCTCCCCCCTTGATCACTAACTGAGAAAATGCCTTACCGCTGGATCTCCTGGAGGCATTTTCTCAACTGAAACTCCTATCTCTGTGATAACTCCAGCTTGTGTCAAGTTGACACACAAAACCAGCCAGTACAGATGCCCACCTAAGAATGGCCAGCAAAGAAAGAGGAAACACAGAAGGAGAGGACGAGGAAAGGGGAGACGGAAAAAGACATGGGAAGGGATCGGGAGAGAGATTGTGCCCTAATGTCAAAACATTGCTTTAAAATTCACATCCCTGATGACCTACTTCCTTCCAACAGCCTGTTAGGTCAGAATAAATCCACTGAGGAGGTCAGAGCCCTTGTGATAAAATCATTTCCTCAAAGGCTCCAACTCTGAGTATTGCTGCCCTTGAGACTAAGCCTTCAACACATGAACATATGGCAAACACTTACAGTCCAAACCAGAACCCTCCTCCCCCCTCCTCTTCCTGTCTTACCCTGCTGACCTCTTTCATCCAATAGCAAGTGAGTTACTTCTTACCACCTCTGCATATGACAGCTGTTATGTATCCAGTGTCCTCCCTGGATTCCTCTACTACCAAACTGTTCCATGTGGTCCCCACATATGCCACAGTTTCTTTGACCAAAACTCTCTCTTCTTGTAAGCTGCCTGATTCTCTGAAGCATGCCATTTTATGTATATCTGACTGAGATGCTCTGATGCCAACCTATATACCCACTGTAAGTGTTGTCTATAATAGCCCTTGGTGTTCACCATGTACAGTGTCTGTCAGGGAAGACGCCTACATCCCACCTCCTACTTTATGACCATCCTGGAACTCCTCATCTTTGGTGCTTAGGGACATCTTAGGAGATGATTTAAGATTGTCAATGACTCTGGTTCAGTGTTGCTCCTTATGAAATGTGGCATCTTCATAAGATCCATACTTAAAGACAACTTTCAAAGACATCGGAGGATGAGGCCGGATTCTGACTACCTGGGTCATCTCTGAGGTTAGTCCTTAGTATCACCAAGGCATCTGCTGCACTGGCTACAGGCTACATAGATGCCATCACAGGCCAGCATACAACTTTATGCCAAAGACTCTCAAATATATTGTTCATAATGAGCTGGAAGACTATTCCTACTCGTGTTATACACTTTTGGAATGTATGTTATGACAGCAATGGTTTCTTCTGGTATTTACGAGTAGAATTGTGCCACTGAGTCTATGACCCTCAGACTTAGGAGAGCTGGGTGCTCTCCCTGCCATCCAGTAGGTTCACAGAGCATCAGTGGCCACAGCCCTTAGAATCAGAACACGGTCAAACATTCCCAGGACATGCATGAGGAAGAAAGACATCAGTGAGCCTCAGTGCTCCATAGGAGAGAGGCACCTGATAATGGCCAAAACTCGTTCTTGGAGAGGTGCAGAGGGCAGGGGTTTTGGCCTGGTAATTCCACATGCGAGGTTTACACAGGACTCTGTGACCCAACTTCATTACCAGTAAGAGGTGATAATGGTGTGGAGTGGGGGTCCTTGTTATGGCCATACCAGACAGGTGTGTGGCAGAGCCACTGATCCTGGCTCTTGCTGGGGTTGGAGCTGCAATGAGTGAGTCTCGTGATGAAACAAATGTGCTTAGCAAATGTCTAAATGTACAACAAACCTCATGCTGCCAGCGTCAGCATCCACCACCTGTCTTCCTGTGGCCACCTCAGCCTCATGCATCAATTACTGGTGAGTTCTGTGGTGGCCTGAATAAAAATGCCTTCTATAGGCTCATATAGATTTGAATGGTTAGTCACCAGGAAGTGGCAGTGTTGGAAAAGACTGGAAGGTTAGAAGGTCTGGACTTGTTGGAGGAGCTGTGTCACTGGGAGTGAACTTCGATGTTTCAAAAGCCTACACCAGGCCCAGTCTCTCTCCCTCTGCTTGCATATCAGGAAGTAACACACATAGCTACTGCTCCTGCACCTGCCTGGATGCTGCTATGCTCCCACCATGATGATAATGGACTAACCTCTAAAACTGTAAGCCAGCCCCAATTAAATACTTTCTTTTATAAGAGTTGGATTAGGGGGCTGGAGAGATGATGGCCCAGCAGTTAAGAGCATGGATTACTCTTCCAGAGGTTCTAAGTTCAATTCCCAGCAACCACATGGTAGCTCACAACCATCTGTAATGGGATCTGATGCCCTGTTCTGGTGTGTCTGAAGAGAGTGACAGTGTACTCACATACATAAAATAAATCAATCATTTAAAAAAAAAAAAAAAACAGTTAGATTAGAGCCAGGCAGTAGTGACACACACCTTTAATCCCAGCACTCAGGGGGTAGAGACAGGTGGATTTTTTGTGAGTTCCAGGGCAGCAAAGGCTACACAGAGAAACTGTTTAAAAAAAAAAAAAAAAAAAGAATTGGTTTGGTCATGATGTCTCTTCATAGCAACTGAACAGTGACTAAGATAAACTCCTTTAAGAATACACCAGGTCTAGCTTCCAGAGCATATCTCTGTGTAAGTGGGAGTGTTATCAAGGGCACTAGTGTTGCAGACTCCTGTATCAGAGACCTCAGAGCACCCAAGCTATGAACTACAGATGCAGCACCCAGGCTGCAGACTCACTCGTGGCTAGCCATCCCTAGACTGCACTGGCCCCCAAGCCTACTTTGTGTTATAGTATTCTTATTCAAAAGTAAATGCTGGCAAAGGCATGCCCACACCCTCATGCAGTCCTGGATGAGGGGATATCATCATGCTTGCCACCAAAGGGTGTGGCTTGGTTGCACACATGAGTGCATGTGGATGACAGCTGTAGATATATTTCTTAGGACTTCTATCTTGGTTAAGCAACCAATCTTTCTTGAAGAAGATATGTCTCCTCAGGGCTTTAGCCCTTAGCCCCTCTTGGCTGCAGAGTCCATCAAGGCCTGGGAGGCTTCTCTAGGCCTTAGCTGTAAAGCAGTGAGCGTGAGTCTGAGCCCTCGGCCCCACTTCGGCAGGGTAATTCTGGTCTGGCACTGAGAGTTAGACCACAAGCAGAAGCTTTAGTTTCTATAGCCGTGAAATAGGATTAATAATTGGTAAGTTGGGGTTTGGGAAGAACTGAATGGTAGCAAGTATGCAATGGCAGGCTTCAAACCACGCCCACCAAGCAAGCACAATAGAAATCTGGCGTGCTGTTATCATTACAAATGGAAAATAAAAACAAGAGCAGACACTGCCACAGAATCCTCCCATTGGCCTTGTCTGGAACTCAGGGGTGACAAAGAATTGTGAAATACGTGAAGAGGCTTTGGGTCAGTGAGAGCACCTGCCTGCTTCTGGGTGTCCCCTCACTCCAGGGGTCTGGAAGCTGCTGTTGCAGGTGGTCCCATGGAATCTGGCAGCTGAAGGTGATGGCTAGAGCCCAGGCCCTCTTCCTTTGGCTGGAAGCAAGGACATGCTCAGCAGGTGGGCAGTAACCCAGCTTCGCAGTGACTGCTTAGGGAACAGGAACAGGATGAAACAGACAAGAGCTCTGGCCTCTCCCTGTGCATGGAGAGACACTGTGGAGAGCACAGCTTGAGCTCCAGCTAGCATGACCCAGCCCAGCATGGGGTGGGGGGACCTTGGGAGTCGTGGCCTTGGATGCCTTTCCAGGGCTCACAGGCTTGTAGCTAAGAGGGAGCTGCTGGGCACTGTGTAGATGTCACTTGAATCTGCCTGGATGGATAGTATGACCATCTTTGCAGGGGCATGTGGGGCATCCTCCTGGGAAGTGGAGGGCCATAAGCTACCAAGCTTCAGAAGGGCCAGAGTGTCCAGGGAGTAGGAAGGAGACCCATCACTCAAGACTGTGCTCAGGAAGAAGGGACCCCTGTGGCTCAGGATCCAGAGCAGGGGATAGAAAGGTCTTACAGCTCAGGGTCAGGTCTCCTGGGGAAAGTGGCTCTTGGCAGGTGGGCTGGGTCAATCTGGCCCCTGTGGTGTGGCACGGCCTGGGTGCACATAGACACCTGTGTAAAGTTGGGACTGTCTATAGGTGCAAGGAGGAAGCTTGTTTATATTCTATAATTGTGGAAGAAAGTAAATCACACAGCATTGGAAAGATCTCAAAATGTCAAGCCAGGGTCTTTTAGGTTTCAAAGGAAACCTCTAGCCTTCCCCTGTATAAAGAAATTATTTAATAATGTGCTTCATTCATAACTGACTGCCAAAACTTCTCAACTATGGATTTTTAGCCAACCTGCTTTGATTTGCACTGGTTAAACAGCATCCTCTAAGAAATTACTAAAGGCTGCAGAGGAGTTGCAAGATTGATCTTTGGTGGCCTGGTGCCCCTTCCTACCATTAAAGAACGCTGCAGAAAGGGTGTCCTTAAGGAGGACTAGGTGTGCAGGCCGATGAATCCAACTTCTTTCCTGTCATGGATATGGATTGTTAATAATTCCATAATTGTGCAAAAGGATTTTTATTAAAACTGAACAACAGAGAAACTTCCAGAGGAACACAGCTGCTGCTTCATCAGGACTGGAATCATAGGACCAACTCTATATGCAGAGGAAACCAAATGAACTTTTTATAGGCTTGTTTCAGATTTCAACATTTGTCATGTCTGAATTGTACACAACTTGGTTGTTACCATAGTTTGCTTCTCTGTTGCTGTGACAAAATACTGACCAAAAGCAAGTTGGGGAGGAAAGGGCTTACTTGGTTCATCCATCTTGACAGTGCATCATTGAGGGAAGTCACCACAGGAACTCAAGCAGGAGCAGAAGCAGGAACAGTGGAGGGACTGCGGTAGCTGGCATGCTCCTCAAGGTTTGCTCAGCTTTCTTATAAAACCTAGACCTACCTGCCCAGGGGTAGCACTGGCCAAGAGTGGGCTGGGCTCTCCCACATCAATCATCAATCAAGAAAACATTCCACAGACATGCCCGTATGACAAGCTGATTGGGGCAACACCTCAGCTGAGGTCCCCTCTTCCCAGATTATGACTGGGTTTGTGTCAAGTTGACAAAAACTGGCAAGTACAGTCCTTAAAATATGTCCGTGAAATATGCTCTTTCTTGCTGGAGTGTGCTCACTGCTCAGTCTGCTGGGTTGGAGGTGTCCTGTGTCTTGTGTGTGCATCCTCAACAGTATCATACAAAGAGCATGCTCTATGCCCATCTCTAGCCTACCCCCAAACATAGCAGTGAGCTCACAAATGCGTGGCCTCATTGATTTGGCTATGAAATGGTTAACCTCGGGACTGGCTTCTTAAATTCACCTTGATAGTTGTGTCATCTGGGCCACCTGGCGGGATATATACAAGTGTCTTCAACAAGGGGTAAGGCAAGGACTGACAGTCACGGTTCTCATCTGACTTCCACTCTCACTGTGGTACCAACACACCCGGGGATCACACACATGAATACATATACACACACACTTGTACAAACATAAATTGTGGCAAACTTGTTTTGACTATATAAGATACTACAATATTATAAAATAAAAATACTTTTATCATTTTGTCCTTAGATATAAATATGGCTTTAAATATCTTCAAAAACAATAGTTCGATATAAAATTCCACTAAAAACAAGACAAGTGGCTGATTAAAATCAAAAGAACAAGAAAAGGAAGTGGAGAGTGACAGATGGAAACATCTCAAGAAAACGCTACTTCAGAGCATCTGATCCAAGACATAATAACGCTAAATAAAGGCTCTGCTACTGTACGCCATAGTGAAATTACAAATAGCATTAATTCAAATACTAATTATTTTATATTCACACTAATATTTTTTCTGAATAGGTCATCATGGCTAAAGCTCTTGCCTGCAAGATAGTTCAGTGAGAAGAAGCAAGGGTATCCTAGGCACGGTTTGAAGGGAATGAACAAGGCAATTGCCATGTTCAGGTAACAGACAGACCGCACCATTCAGACTGTATTATCATTTATTATTATCATTATTATACAGTCTGAATATGTATTATTGGTTATTATAACATGAAAAATAGGAGTGGTTTTCAAAAAGAAAAATGCTATTATTATCAACATTTGCAGGCATTAAAGCCTCAGAACACCCAGTGTCACTGTGGTGTGACTGTGATGTGTACTTTCAGCTGAGGTTGGGTGTTTAAAAGCAGGCGTGTGGCAATGTCAGAACTGTGCTCTTGAAATTTGAACCAATCCATAGCAATGGTTTATGTGACAGACTGAGAGTCCCATAGAGGGTGACACAGACTAAAACTAGGACTGGTCCTCAGGAAGGCAGGCAGGAACAGCTCAGAGCCAAGACTAGGGGCTCTGGGATGCAGTCGTCAGTAGATGAATGAGCTGGCTAGAGGAGACAGGTGATGGGCACAGCTTAAGAGTGCTCTCTTGAAATGTCACAAGAATCCAGCACTAGGACTCCAGCAAGGGAAATGGGATGAACATCGATTTTGACCTCACGGGTGCAGTGTCCTTGAGGGCATCCTTGGGTGCCTGTCACAAACAGCGCCACTGATTTTTCTACAGCCACTGGGGAGTGAGCAGCGTAGGCTTCGGCTGACCCCAACCTAGCAGGTCAGCCAGACTCACAGGTTACAGTAGAGGAGATGGCAGGGGAGCCAGAACATAACAGAACTGCCCCACGACCAGTCCTCAGCGGAGTTTATCTAGGGTAGGTGGAGGAATGGGGCCATCCTTTAGTGCCTATAGCACAATGAAGGATCAGGAAAGCTCTAGATCCCTTCCTCCAAACGACTCCTTTTCCTCTATTCTTGTCATCTCACAACCCATATATCAGCACTAGCTTCAGCAACACAAGTGAAAACCCAGGTGCACACTTCTGGCCTGATTAGTAGACTAGCTTGCCTACAACTTGTATTATTTCAAAGGTTTCAACTTGTAAGAGAGTCGGCTTCATAGCAGTTTGTGCTTAGTGTTTGGTACCAGAAACTGCCAAGCATGGATATAAAATACACATCTTAAACAGACTAGTTATCTAGTAATCAGCTTGTGCACAATTTATTACACTGAAATTCATTCATCCCTTCTAGAAAAGCCACTTACTTTCATATCCCCTGTTTCCAGTCATACTTGCTGCCTGATAACACAAAGGATAATACAGTCAGAGGTTCTGAACACACTCCAGGGAATTTCCGAGAAAGTGCTCACATTTCAATTTGTTGAAGCAAAAGAGAAAGCCTGCAAAAAGTCGTGTTTTCTGAAATGCAATGTAGTAAGTGGACGTTCAGAAAATGTGGAAACAATGGTCTCTCAGTCACACAGGATCAGCAATGTATTAGTCAGGGTTCTCTAGAGTCACAGAACTTATGAGTATTCTCTATACAGTAAGGGAATTTGTTGATGACTTACAGTCTGTAGTCCAACTCCCCAACAATGGTCAGCAGCAGCTGTGAATGAAAGTCCAAGGACTAGCAGTTGCTCAGTACCACAAGGCACGCAGGTGAAGAAGAGCAAATCTTCCTTCTTCCAATGTCCTTATGTAGGTCTCCAGCAGAAAGTGTGTCCCAGATTAAAGGTGTGTACCACCACACCTGGATCTGGGACTTGCTTTGTCCCAGGCTGATCTTGAACTCAGAGATCTCCTTGCCTCAGTCTCCTGGGATTAAGGGCGTGTACTACTTTGCCTGGGCCTAAACTTTTCATGGCCACTATGCCTCAAGATCTCCATGCCAAGATCCAGGTCAGAAACTTGTGTCTTCCAGGCTCAAGATCTGGATCACAGGGGAGGCTTCTAATTCTGGATTGTAGTCCACTCCAGATATAGTCAAGTTGACAATCAGAAATAGCCACTACAAGCAACAAAAGTGTTCACCTTGGTGTCCAAAAGTCTGGCTGTCTAGTTAGGGTTACTATTGTTGTGATCAAACACCATGACCAGAAGTACTTTGGAGAGAAAGGGGTTTATTTTGCTTACAGTTCCACATAACAGTTCATCATCAAAATCAGCGAGGGCACAAACTCATGCAGAGCAGGAACCTGGAGGCAGGAGCTGATGCAGAAGCCTCGGAGGGGTGCTGCTTACTGGCTTGCTCATCACGGCTTTGCTTGACCTGCCTTCTTATAGAACCAGGACCACCAGCTCAGGGGTGGGCCCCACCTGTAATGGGCTGGGCCCTTCCCTATCAATCGCTAATTAAGAAAATGCCTTACAGTTGGATTTTATGAAGGCATCTTCTTAATTGAGGTTTCATCCTTTTGGATAACTCTAGCTTGTGTCAAGTGACCAATGAGTCAAGCCCTGTCTCCTAATGGTTTCACATTTCTTCCAATAGTGCTTCCACCTGGGAGTAAGTATAAAAAATGCTATCTTGCAGAGATACTTCAGAGTCAAACCATAACAATACCAACATAAAACTTATAATGATATTTGAACAAAATAGGGTAGGAAATAGGTGGCTATTACCTACTTGAAAGTTGAAATGGTGTTTGAGTGTTTGGGGTAAGTACTAACACAGTGACTGACATGGTGTCTGAGTGTTGGGGAGGGGGCACTGACACAGTAATGTAAATTTGCATTTTACTTTCCCTTAACACCTTTCATCCAGAACTTAACACTTAGCATCTCTTCTTTTGTACTATTAGAGAAAATCAGAGCAGTGGTCCATGACACCAGTCTCAAGTGGTGGCCCCTCCGGGAAACCAAGTCATCACAGGCGAGGAGGGACAAAGTCGTAGCTACACTAATCTTTGGGAGAGGCAGCATCCCAGTTGCTGCTGGGCTGGCTTCTGTGGCTCAACTTGAAACTCCTCTATACCCCAAGGGACTAGGGGCCTGAACAGCTACCATAAAGTGCCACCTACTCATCTGAGGAAATTTTCTAACAAAAGGAAAAACCCCTATAGTCTATGGGGTGTTCTCAGCCTTTCTGGTGCTGGCAGCTGCCATGAGCTCTGAGCACAGGGCATCATAAAGCTAACACGACAGCAAAGTCAGGAATAAAGAGGGAACTTAGGCCGAAGAAGCAAACCAAAGCAAGTTGATTCTAATTAGAATATGAATAAACTTTGGTTGGTAATAAAAGGGGATAAAAATGAAAGAGAAAAGAATAGAGGGTGTGAAAGCAGGGTTTTAGGGCCACTCCGTTTCTTGAAGAACACACTCAAATGAGACATTTCTATGGGTCAAATTGTGGTCAGGCAAATACTTCAATTTCCAAGTAGCTCGGTTTCATCATAATACTGAAAATGAGCTTCTGGAGGCCTGTCGGGACCCACAAATGCCTGCACCTGTATGCACACTTTATCTTTTCTTCACTAACCACCTGTTACGCACATGGCACAGAAAATGTCTATGTTATAAAGGAAAGGCCAGCTCCCTCTCAGAGCAGGCTTGGAATGCTGGGTAGTTTCTTTAAACTGGGTGAAAAAAAAAAAAAATAAGGCCCACATCTGCAAAGGAAGCCTTTCAAGGGAATGGGGAAAATGAACAAAATTTGCTTATTCTAGAAGGTCTGGGCCAAAGCCCTCTGTGGCCAGGCTTGGGACCTCAACCACATTCTTGCTTTGATGTCTTCAAACACATAAATGTGCCAATGCTGAGCAAATCCATGACATATTCCCCAGAATATGAATCATTTTATCTTTCAAATACCAAAAGGAATCATAAGAACCATGGAATTGGAGACTGAGAAGACTAG
The DNA here is from genome assembly GCA_028551405.1 of Uromys caudimaculatus. Classification (NCBI taxonomy): domain Eukaryota; kingdom Metazoa; phylum Chordata; class Mammalia; order Rodentia; family Muridae; genus Uromys; species Uromys caudimaculatus. The sequence continues at coordinate 1,655 of JAPYYD010005355.1, read as the reverse complement.
ACTGAGTATGGCTCATCCATTTTCTGCCTCTGGGTTGTGCTCCTCCTGAAGAAACCAACGTGGAACATCCAGGTGAACAGCACAGGGCCATGGCATTCCTGCCACCTTGAACCTTCAAGTGCAGCTGCCACAGTGGCAGGCATGAAGCAAAAGGCTACAGAGTGCAGAATAAGATGAGCTAGCTACTGTAGTGCCCAGGGCTGCTTCATGCCCACCCTTTCTTCGCTCTCCATCGCTACCCCCCTCCCCAAAGTACAGTCATGAAAGAGGCACTGGCTCATCTTTATTGAAGAGTGTCATTTCCACTATTCCTGAGGGTTTTCTTAAGAGGAGAGACTCTCAGATGGGGGTCAGTCCTACAGAAGAAGAATCCAGCAAGGGCCTCCTATGGAGACTGTCCATCTACTTCAATAACTAAGTCACAGATTGTTTCTCTCCTTTCTTCTTGTATTCTTACCAACAGGTTGGTCATCACTCAGCCACAAATAGCTGAAGTTTCCCATCTAAGGTGGCTGTGACAAGCTGTAATAAAAAGAAGAGCACTGTATTAATTAAGTGCTCTTTCATTTATTGAGTAACCAATGAGAAGAGCTACAAAGTGTACACATTATTTGTAATGTTCAGGTCAAAGATAAAAATCTATTAAATTAGTAAAGTGTGCTGTAATTGTGATACCTGCATTCCATCAGTCCAACACATACAGTGTGACATCTGTACTCCAATAGGCCAACGTATGTTCCACTGATGCTTTAGTATCTGAGAAACTTTGATCTTAGGAGCATTCTGAGTTTAAGAGTAGCCAGGGAGACAAGATCTTATCTCCAAAGGGGGGGTAGAGAGGAAAGAACCCATGGGACATTGTCAAGCAGACCAACATTTGCCTGTAGGAGTCTCAGGACAAAAAAGAAAATAATCAGAGAGAATACTTAAAGAAACATTTTGTTTTATATATAAATGACATTAAAATAAACACCTGTGCTCAACAAGCTCCCAAGATGAACTAGAAGAGCTCCTTACTCATCCATTATATAGGTAATATCTCAGAAACCAAACCAGGCTGAACCACAGAGACAACAGAAAAAAAGGTAGCTTATCACTAGACTAAGGAGGTTGACAGACTAAGAGATTGAAAGAAAAGATATCTGTCAACCAAGCATCCTGTGTGGAGTGAATACACTTGAGTCATGATTGACACTTCCCAGGTAAGTGAAGGCCAAGGAAGTTCATTACACTGGACCCAAGAGTCCTGTAAGAAGGGCTGGAGGGAACTCTACAACTGTGAAAGGACTTTAAACATGAACTCAAAGCTACATGAGGAGCTGGAGAGATGGCTCAGTGGTTATGAGCACTGACTGCTCTTGCAGAGGTCCTGAGTTCAATTCCCAGAAACAACATGATAGCTCACAATCATCTATAATAGGATCTGATGCCCTCCTCTGGTGTGTCCGAGGAGAACCACAATATACTCACATGCATAGAATAAATAAATCTTAAAATGAGGCAACAATAACAACAGAAAGCCCACATACACATGGAAGCTGAACAATGCTCTACTCTATGATAACTTGGTCAAGGAAGAAATAAAGAAAGAAATTGAAGACTTCCTAGAATTTAATGAAAATGAAAGTACAATATACCCAAACTTATGGGACACA
>JAPYYD010005354.1:0-12204 GCA_028551405.1 Uromys caudimaculatus | reverse complement strand
ATGGATGTTTTGGGTTAGGAGCTTTTTGCATTTTGTATGTTTTTTTACAGTTGTGTCGATGTTGTCAATGGTATCTTCTGCTCCTGAGATTCTTTCTTCTATCTCTTGTATTCTGTTGGTTATGTTTGCATCTATGACTCCTGATCTCTTTCCTAGGTTTTCTAACTCCAGGGTTGTCTCTTTTTGTGAGTTCTTTATTGTTTCTATTTCTATTTTTAGCTCCTGGATGGTTTTGTTTATTTCCTTTTCTGTTTGATTGTGTTTTCCTGTAATTCTTTAATGGATTTCTGTGTTTCCTCTTTAAGGGCTTCTAGTTCTTTACCTCTGTTCTCTTGTGTTTCTTTCAGGATGTTATTCATTTCTTTCTTAAAGTCTTCTATCTTCATCATGAGAAATGATTTTAAACCTGAGTCTTGCTTTTCTGGCATATTGGGGACTCCAGGGCTTGCTATGGTGGGAGAGCTGGGTTCTGATGATGCCAAGTGGCCTTGGTTTCTCTTCTTTATGTTCTTGCCCTTGCCTTTTGCCATCTTGTTAACTCTGATGTTAGCTGATCTTACTTTCTGGCTACGGCTTTTCTCACCTGCAAGCCTCTGTATCAATACTCCTTGAAGACCAGCTCTCTCTGAGAGCTGTTTTTTCCAAGCTCCTGGGAGAGTAACTTTCTCCCGGCGCTGCTTGACTATTGAACCCTGGTGGCCCAGGCAGACGTCTCCTGCCTCCGCTGCTGCTGTTGGGATCCAGGGGGTTTCTATGCCTGCCTACCTCAGTCCCTGTGTCTCGCAGGTTTGGAGCAGTTCCTGGTGAGCTGTGGAGTTTGTCTTGGGCCCACTCCCGGCTTTTCCAAGCTCCCGGGAGGGTATCCCTCTCCCGGCGCTAATCCGCTATGGGGCCCTGTGGCCCAAGCTGAGGTCCCTGGCCGCCAGTGGAGGCCGGAAGTTCCTGTCCCTCAGTCTCTGTGGCCCACGGAAACCGGGCGGAATCGGTGAGCACCGGGGCTCGTTTTGCCCCCACTCGGGGCTTTTCCATGCTCCTGGGAGAGTAACTTTCTCCCGGCGGATGCTGCTTGACTATGGAACCCTGGTGGCCCAGGCAGACATCTCCTGCCTCAGCCGCCGCTGTTGGGATCCAGGGGGTTTCTATGCCTGTCTACCTCAGTCCCTGTGTCTCGCAGGTTCGGGGCAGTTCCTGGTGAGCTGTGGAGCTTGTCTTGGGCCCACTCCCGGCTTTTCCAAGCTCCCAGGAGGGTATCCCTCTCCAGGCACTAATCGGCTCCACACTACCACTTTCACCCCAACTAATTATATAGAAGTTAAGGATATAAAAATCCAAGAGCCTTCAAAGCCCTAAGAAAACACACAGTTTAACTTCTGATAAGGACTGTAGGTCTATACCCTACATCGACTGAATGCAAATCAATTGCTTTAATTAAGCTAAGACCTTCTCTAGGCTGGCAGGACTATAAACCTACGAAATTTTAGTTAACAGCTAAATACCCTAATTCTGGCTTCAGTCTACTTCTCCCGCCTACCAGAAACGAGGCAGGAGAAGCCTTAGTAGAGTTATTTCTCTACACCTTCGAATTTGCGATTCGACGTGAAAATCACCTTAAGGCTCTGGTAAAAAGAGGATTCGAAACCTCTGTGTTTAGATTTATAGTCTAATGCCTACTCAGCCATTTTACCTATGTTTGTAAACCGTTGACTATTTTCAACTAACCACAAAGACATTGGAACTTTATACCTACTATTTGGTGCTTGAGCAGGGATAGTTGGAACAGCACTTAGCATCCTAATTCGAGTTGAATTAGGACAACCAGGCACCCTCCTAGGTGATGACCCAATTTACAATGTAATTGTAACAGCCCATGCATTTGTTATAATCTTTTTCATAGTTATACCAATAATAATTGGAGGCTTTGGAAATTGACTTGTACCACTAATAATTGGAGCCCCAGATACAGCATTCCCACGAATAAACAGCATAAGTTTCTGACTTCTTCCACCATCATTCCTTCTTCTTTTAGCATCTTCAACAGTAGAAGCAGGAGCAGGAACAGGATGAACCGTATCCCCTCCTTTAGCAGGTAACTTAGCACATGCCAGAGCATCAGTAGACCTGACAATTTTCTCCCTACATCTAGCTGGCGTATCATCTATTCTAGGAGCTATCAATTTTATTACTACCATTATCAATATAAAACCACCAGCTATAACTCAATACCAAACAGCATTATTTGTTTGATCCGTATTAATTACAGCCGTCCTACTACTTCTATCACTTCCAGTTCTAGCTGCAGGAATTACAATACTATTAACAGATCGAAACCTCAATACGACTTTCTTTGATCCTGCAGGAGGAGGAGACCCTATCCTTTATCAACATTTATTTTGATTCTTTGGCCACCCAGAGGTTTATATTTTAATTTTACCAGGATTTGGAATTATTTCCCATGTAGTAACCTTCTACTCAGGGAAAAAAGAACCATTCGGATATATAGGAATGGTATGAGCCATAATATCTATTGGCTTCCTAGGATTTATTGTATGAGCACACCACATATTTACAGTAGGAATAGATGTAGACACACGAGCATACTTTACATCAGCCACTATAATTATCGCCATTCCTACTGGTGTAAAAGTATTTAGCTGATTAGAAACATTACACGGTGGAAATATCAAATGATCACCAGCTATATTATGAGCTTTAGGCTTTATCTTCTTATTTATAGTTGGAGGCTTAACTGGAATCTTACTATCAAATTCATCACTTGATATCGTACTCCATGATACATATTATGTAGTAGCCCATTTTCACTATGTCTTATCTATAGGAGCAGTATTTGCTATTATAGCTGACTTTGTTCACTGATTCCCACTATTCTCAGGTTACACTCTAAAAGACGCGTGAGCAAAAGCTCACTTCACTATTATATTTGTAGGAGTCAACCTAACATTTTTCCCTCAACACTTCTTAGGCCTATCAGGAATACCTCGATGCTACTCAGACTATCCAGACGCCTATACCACATGAAATACTATTTCTTCTATAGGATCATTCATTTCATTAACAGCCGGATTAGTGATAATCTTTATGATCTGAGAAGCTTTCACCTCTAAACGAGAAGTTTTATCAGTCTCTTATACATTAACAAACCTTGAATGACTTCACGGATGTCCCCCACCTTATCACACATTTGAAGAACCTCCTTATGTAAAAGCAAAATAAGAAAGGAAGGACTGGAACCCCCTAAAATTGGTTTCAAGCCAATCTCATAACCTCTATGTCTTTCTTGATAAGATATTAGTAAAATAATTACATAACTTTGTCAAAGTTAAATCATAGAATAGAAACCTATATATCTTACATGGCATACCCATTTCAACTAGGTTTACAAGACGCTACATCACCTATTATAGAAGAACTAACAAATTTCCATGATCATACACTAATGATTGTATTCCTTATTAGCTCCTTAGTACTTTATATCATCTCACTTATATTAACAACAAAACTAACTCACACAAGCACAATAGATGCCCAAGAAGTCGAAACTATTTGAACCATTCTACCAGCCGTAATCCTTATCTTAATTGCTCTTCCATCCTTACGAATTCTATATATAATAGATGAAATTAACAACCCTGTTCTAACAGTAAAAACTATAGGTCATCAATGATATTGAAGTTATGAATATACTGACTATGAAGACTTATGTTTTGACTCATACATAATTCCAACAAACTACTTAAAACCAGGAGAACTTTGCCTCCTAGAAGTTGACAATCGAGTTGTTCTACCCATAGAACTTCCAATTCGCATATTAATTTCATCTGAAGATGTACTTCACTCATGAGCTGTTCCATCATTAGGACTCAAAACTGACACAATCCCAGGACGTTTAAACCAAGCCACAGTCACATCAAACTGCCCAGGACTATTTTATGGCCAATGCTCTGAAATCTGCGGATCCAATCACAGTTTCATACCTATCGTACTTGAAATAGTACTACTAAAACATTTCGAAAATTGATCAGCCTCAATAATCTAAACTCACTATGAAGCTAAGAGTGTTAACCTTTTAAGTTAAAGTTAGAGACCTTTAATCTCCATAGTGACATGCCACAGTTAGACACATCCACATGATTTACTACAATTATTTCATCAATAATTACACTATTCATTTTATTTCAACTAAAAATTTCTTCACAAACATTTCCAATACCCCCATCACCAAAATCCCTTAACAACATCAAACACAAAAAACCCTTGAGAATCCATGAACGAAAATCTATTTGCCTCTTTCATAACTCCAACAGTAATAGGCCTACCAATCGTAGTTACCATTATTATGTTTCCATCAATTTTATTTCCATCATCAGAACGACTAATTAACAACTGCCTTCACTCATTCCATCACTGACTAATTAAACTTATCATTAAACAAATAATGTTAATTCATACACCAAAAGGACGAACTTGAGCACTAATAATTGTTTCCCTAATTATATTTATTGGATCAACAAATCTCGGACTACTACCACATACCTTTACACCAACCAGTCAACTATCTATAAACAAGTATAGCAATCCCACTATGAGCAGGAGCCGTAATCTTAGGGTTTCGACATAAGCTAAAAAATTCTTTAGCCCATTTTTTACCACAAGGAACTCTAATTTCATTAATTCCTATACTTATTATCATTGAAACCATTAGCCTGTTTATTCAACCAATAGCACTAGCAGTTCGATTAACAGCCAACATCACCACAGGCCACCTACTAATACATCTAATTGGAGGTGCTACCCTAGTACTCATAAATATTAGTCCACCAGCAGCTACAATTACATTTATCATTTTACTACTACTAACAATATTAGAATTTTCCGTAGCCTTAATCCAAGCCTACGTATTTACCCTACCCTGCAGAAATACTGGCTAAGAAACCAACAGAAATCTGAGGCTTCCAATTCATATATTTTTGCATATCAGATACTATAATTACTAAGAAATTTATAATATTAACACTTAGATTGAGAGTTTTGGGAAGCAGGATTTGGTTAAAAATAGTGCACCTTGTTGCAGCCATAATGAGTTCTGAAACAATTGAGAAATATCACAAGACAGTGTAAATATATAGGAAATGAAACTCAGGTTTTATACTGGTAAAGAATGATTAGTTGGTGCAACTTACTGTAGGAGTCAAATATGCATGTCAATTCCCAACATATCCACTAGTGTAAACTTGTAATGACCTATTAAAGGAAAGTGTTGAGTTTATAGAGCAGGCTGATATCACTACCTTTCACATAGCTGAATGGAAAGGGTGGGGAAAAGAGGATAGCTTCCCATACCCAGAACCTTTGGTATTTGATTTTAAAATGAACAAACTGAATATTTTGCCAAACATCACAAAATGCTTTCATCCTAGGGAAAACTAGGGAGAAAGAGTTACCTCAGAGTGCACATCTAATATTTGACAGATTTTAGTGTTTCTCAATTTACTAGGATTAACTATTAAAGTCTGTGGTGTATTCATGGGCAAAAGTTTATTTTTTATTCTGCTTTCTCAACTCAAATTATCTCTATCCACCATTGCCATTATATCTCATAGAAGTTTCTACAAGACCACAGAACAATTACTAGAATTTTCTCTAATAATAAAATCCAGTATGTTAAGTTGCTCCTAATATGAATTGTTTCCTGCCATAGATTGCCCTGGGATGAAAATAATGTTCAAAATGAATGCAATTTGAAGGCTTAAGTGCAATGACATTATAAAAAGGGTCCAATTATGTCTGTTAATCTTATTGGGTAAGTTTGAAAGAGATTGAAGTCTTAATTCCAACCTCTTTTCAGCCTCAGATGGAGGCTCTGGATGGTTTGTGGGACCAGAGCTCTAAAATTTAAGCCATTATCCATGTTTATTCAGTGACTTCTGATGAAGTTTTTACTCTTTTTCATTGTTTATTTATGACAAACATTCTTCATCCGTAATTATCTCCAATCAGAAATTCTTTGAGACTACACTTTCAGTCTTTACCAATCATACAACAGAATCATCTGATGCATTCATCCTGTGAATGGACACACTGATAGCATGATTTCTCAACTAACTATTTAACCTATCTGTAACCTTGTTAATTTAAGGCATATTCATCTGGACTGATGCATGGTTCTTGGTACCAATGATGTGGTTGTGTGTGGAACATTTTGATGACACATATGGTCGACAAGGTCACTTGCTTTATTCTGCATGTCCAAGCTATGCATTCTCTGTATAAATCTAGTGCAAGGGCAGAAAGCTCATGATGAACTTTATATTCAACTCTCTGGGAATCACTTTCACTGTTTCAAAACATCTAGCAATTTGCAAAGGCAGCAATCTCAGTATCTTATCTCATTTGAGGTGCCTTACTTTCAAGGTGTTAAGTTTATACTTAAAACCTAAGTTCATAAGGGGTGTTAGGTTCCATGTTTCTTGTTTTATGATGTATACAGAGGGCTACCCCCTGATGTTGTCTAGAACCTAACACTGCTGTCCCCCTAATCCCAGGATGTCAGGCAGCTCTATTATGCCATTGTCAAAGTTCTGTAATTACTATTACCTATGCTCTGTAATGTTGGATGCCATTCTGGCAACTGAAAATATACATTAAAAGCGGAAGCCTTAAGAGCCCTTTGCCCCTCCTATCAATTATAGAGAGCCATGAAATTCAGCAGAGTAAAAAGAAATACTTAGCAGGATATCAATCTCAGGCTTCATTGTCCACTTTTGGCCTAAGCCAAATTTTATGGGTTTTGACTTCTTTTCAAATCATCCTGTTCACATTATGATCATTGCATAACAGTGGCTGCAGTTTCAGCAGATCTGACTTATAAACAACATTGCCAATAGCTGTAGTTTATCTGAGGTTTGTAAATGAAACAATAGCCATTGAGGTTTGAGCTTGGGCTCAGCTAGCTGTGTGGCCTGGGGAAAAGCAGTCCCCTTGGTGAATGGATCCCAGTACAGCCTCCTTTCTGACCTCTCCTAGGACTTTCTGAGTTCTATCTTCACTGCTACTTAAAGCAAGTTACAAACCAGGGCAGCTATTGAAAAGACATGTTCTTCCTAAGATTACACATTCTTCTAGAGACAGCAGCTATACTTATGAGGATTGCTCTCTATGTTCCTGACTAACAGCCTAGAAAGCTAATGTCTGGGCTCTGGGAAGCTGTGCTTCCATGTCAGAGCCATTTGTTTTCTCCAGCGCTCTCTGAGCATGGTCTCTTTTTTCTTTTCAGGTTTCATAATAGCAGATGGTAACAGAAAGATATCCAACAAGGCTGCTCCTCAAGTCCCCCCTTCAAACAAGATCTGGCTTTCCCAGGTAACCTAAGCCTCTGCTCTAGAGGTGATCAAGAATGTGGGAAAATATTAGGGGAAGATACCCTGGAAGCTCTCACAGTCTGGCAACTGCTCTGTGCTCTGGGATGTGCTTTGTAGAATCAAATATAATAGGAAAAAACGGAAACCATTTCAATGTCAAAGTAATAAGAGACTGATTAGATCTTAATTTATTGTTATTACATTTTTGTTTACGCATTATACTATGTATTACTGATACACAATTTTAATAAATTATAGTTAATTGATTTGCAATTCACTCAAAATATACAATGCGATAACTAGAAAAATGAAGAAACTAATATATACTAACTAAAAACCTTTCAGACATATTATTAATGGTCATATTATTACAATATTGTCAGTTGGTATACTATGATCTCATTTACTATTTTATATATACATGTGAGCATATTTATGGATATATGTGTGTGTGTGTATGTGCTGTGTATCTGTGTGTGTGTGTGTGGTGTGTGTGTGTGTGTGTGTGTGTGTGTGTGTGTGTGTGTGTGTGTGTGTAGACAGAATCTCATGTTTCCCAATCTGGCCTAGAAAACACTATATAGCTCATGCTGGCTTTGAACTCCTGATTATCCTGCCTAAGCTTCTCAAGTACTCAGGTTACAGATGCATGCCACCATGACCTGAAAAATGGGTGTTTGTATGCACAAAACAAAACAGAAGGGAATATCTCTCGCTAATGGTCCTTCTTGGAGAGTAGGAGAGGAGAAAAGGAGAAGACATTTTAATATAAACTGATTCTTGTTACTTTTAAATGTTTTGATCATATGTAATTTCTATTTTCAGAATTTTTGTGGTTTTATTATTTTCAAGGTTTGGGCCCAATGAAAGTAAGATTCCCATATTTCTGTACATGAGAGTAAACAGTAGAAAAGAGTAAACTGTGGCAAAGCTAAGGCCTAAGGTATGCATCCAAAAAAAAAAAAAAAAAAAAAAACCCAGACACTCAGAAGCTCAATCTTATTCAGAGTTATTAAGGGTTAGTGAAGAAGCTGTGGGGGAGGCTGAGCATACAGCAGGTGAGAGGGTGGGCTGAGTCATAGAAGGGGGTTAAGTTCAAGATATTTTGGGTTCCTGTTGGGGAAACAGGCTGTTCACCTTGGCCTCTGCCAGTCTTTTCATCAGGGCTTTGGTGACTATAGGTGGAGGAGATGGCTGAAGAGGGAAGCTTGTAGTAGGATGGGCTCCATTAGGATACAGAAGTTTGAGAAAGGGCTTGTAATATCTGGAGCAGGGCCAGTGATAGGAGCAGGCTCAAGGAGTGGGTCACTCAGGGAAGACAACTGCAGTACTCTACTTTGAAGTGAAAAGTTGGCATGTTACTCTGTCTCATGCACCTGTCAGTTAAATTCATACCAAAATACTACTCAATATGGAGTATAAGTGGCTGTGAAACTACAATTATAACCACCATCTATGTCAAACAAAGCTGTAATCAAAATCAGCTTTATTATTTTACTGATGTGACTTTGAGCCTCAGAAATGTCACATTCCCCCAAATGAACTCTTTAAGTAGCAATTCAACTCTCACAGACTCGTTACTGCTTAAAAATTTTAAGATTAGATTTATTGATTTAGTTTTAAGTGCATAGGTATTTTGTCTGCATGTATATACATGTACCATATACATGCCTGGTGCCCACTGAGGCCAGAAAACAGTGCTATATATCCCATGGAACTGGAGTTATGGATGGTTATGAGTTGCCATGTGGGTGCTGAAAATGAAACCTGGGTTCTCTGCAAGAACAAGTGCTCTTAATCTCAGAGACATCTCTCTATTACTTCTTATTGACTTTTGATTTTCTGAATATCTAGACTCCTCGAAAACCTCCCCCTTTTCTCATTCCTGTGATGGAAGGGAGCATAGGAAGAAATCAGAGACTGTCAATAAAGCTTTTTGTTTCTATTTTGGATCAAGGCAAGAAGAAAGTAAATTTCTCTGAAGTTCAGGAAACACATCAGACAAGACTTTGCTCATTTAAACATCCACTGCCCCTGAGTCTTTTCCAGTTCTGTCCTATACACTTCTTGCTTCTACTATGTGACCTAGTCCAGCCTTTTGCCCCCTGTTCTCAAGGCCAGACCTGTTGCCAACTGTGGAACGTGCAAAAATTAGAAACTGACATTTATTCAGAAACTCAAAAGGTGAATGGGCTCACATGATTTATTGATGCTCCTAATATGTATCAGCCATTGTTTAAGAAGCAAAATTGGACACCATTCTTGCCATTCTGGAACCTATAGATAGACAATGTAGACAGAACAATAATCAAAGAATTTTAGAAGTCAGTGGTGAACAACATGGTTATGGAAGCCTGGAGGGCTGTGGTAGCATAAGGAAGGGACTAATTTAGCCAAGAAGTTAGAGGAGACATCCAGAAAAGGGTGCCACAAAGTTGGTGTGTTCACAAATATCTAAGGCACAGGAAAGAACACAGCTACTATAAGTTATGTGGCCTTCCTCTCTGGCATCCTGTTCATAACCCATTGACTGCTGAAATCCTGGGGGTCTGGAGGTAATAATAAAGAGATAACAAAATAACTAATGCAGAAATTCAAAAGTATCTAAGATTAACTCATTACACCTTACTTCCTACAGGATTCTTTACATCACTTGCAAGCAATAACCTTCCAGGTCTAATCTCCATTTAAATCTTACTTAATATATCCAGCTCTTCAAAATGTATAGCATCTCTGTTAGAAGCATTGCATTAAGGTCTAGGAAAAACAACTTTGTGTTTAGATGCTGTGTGTGCCAGTTGATCTACACAACTCAACAGATGAATTAAAGTACTCTCATACAAGCAGTCTTTCATTCTATACCAAGAAAGGGTAGAATTTTAAAAGCTGGTAGAATGAAAGCAAGGAATATGCCTGGAAGATCAAACTAAATTCTCATCTATGAAAAGGGCTCTAGTATTTCTCATGGATAAAACAATTGCTAGAAAAATCTCCTTTCTAGTATAATAGTTCTACAAAGGAGAATAAAAGATGGAGCCATTGAAGAAAAACCACACCTTAAGCTCTGAATTTATTATTTTAGGCTTTGGGGATCTGGCTGAACTACAAATCCTCTTTTTTGGACTCTTTCTAATTATGCATCTCATCACCCTAGCAGGCCATACAACTATTGTGCTCATCACCCTTATTGACATCCGTCTCCAGACACCTATGTATTTCTTCCTTCGGAACCTATCTGCCATTGAAATTTGCTACATATTAGTTATTGTCCCTAACATGCTGGCCAATTTCCTGTCCAGAAACCAGCGAATGCCCTTCCTGGGATGTGCTTTGCAAATGCACCTTTTCATTGCTCTGGGTGGAGCAGAATGTTTCCTCCTTGCTGCAATGGCATATGACCGTTTTGTGGCCATCTGTAACCCACTGCATTACACACTCATCATCACCCGGGCACTCTGTCTGCAGATGTTGGCTCTGGCATGCATCAGTGGTTTTATACTTTCACTCACCCTTACCACGCTGATATTCCTCCTGCCCTTCTGTCAGTCCCATGTCATCAACCATTTCTTCTGTGACATTCCTGCTGTTCTATTCTTAGCCTGCTCTGATACACATGCCAATGAAATTGCAGTCTTCCTTGTATGCATGCTGATTCTGTTGATTCCCTTCTTGTTGATCCTGTTTTCCTATGGATTCATTATTGCTGCCATCCTCAGAATCCATTCAGCAGAAGGCAGGAGCAAAGCTTTCTCCACCTGTGCTGGCCACCTGATGGTCTCTGTTATGCACTATGGCTGTGCAATATTCATCTACATTCGTCCCAAGTCCTGCTACACCCCAGAACAGGACAAAATTGTATCCTTAATCTATACTAATATAACCCCAATGCTCTATCCTATGATCTATAGCTTGAGGAACAAAGAAGTCAAAGGTGCCCTCAGAAGACTCCTGGTGAACAACAACCCAATAAGGTGGCAGCCCAGTCCAATACATGTTGAAAGGGAAGGCACAATCCAACAACACTAACCAGGCTCTTTTCCAACAATTCAGACATCTCACTGAACACTTTGCATGTCCATGCTTTCTTTTGAGGCTTCTCCATGGTTCTTGGTAAATGTGGAATTTACTGCTCACTTTTCTGTATTTGGAAAGATGAAAAGAATCTTAAGATTTTTTTTAGGTATGGAAACTGTTTCACAGTTTTCTATGACTTGAAGATTCACTAGATATTCTGCATTTTTAGATCCTTTTCTGTTCCCCACCATAGACAATTTCATCTATCACCAAGAACACTGCCAGAGATATGAACACTGATAAAGAAGGTGATAGGATGACCCAAATAAAGCTTCTCTGGCTGAATAATCAAGGAGAATATAAATATAAGAAACTTTCAGATCAAAACTAGGTAAAGTGAAGAGTTGGGAATAAATAAGCAGCACAGAAGCTGAATTCCTGTGCCACCAAATGATGACATAGACATTGCTTGAGAAACAATGAAAAGCAGTGGCACTAATATTAACAATGGCAGTATTGAGTATCTGCAATCTGCCTACAATATAATCCACCCTCAACTTCCCCACTATCCTCCCTAGGGCACCTCAGTATTAGATTTCTTTCCTTTCACTCTGGGCTAAATGATCCCTCATTGTTCACATCTTGGTAAAGGGCCAACCTGATTTTATTTTATTTATTTTTTTTTTTATTTATTTTTTTTTTGATATTTTATTTACATTTCCGATGATTCCCCTTTTCTTTAGAAACCCCATGTCCCCTCCCCCTCCCCGCCTCTGTGAGGGAATTCCTCCTCCCACCTACCCGCCCACACATT
>JAPYYD010005353.1:0-12205 GCA_028551405.1 Uromys caudimaculatus | reverse complement strand
GCCCTTACACCCAGAGGTTTTGTACCATTGCACCTGGAAGGGTAAAGATGGAATGCTCTCAGAATATTGGCCCTTGATCGCCTATTCACTCATGACGGAATTCGCTTGATCGAGCCTGGTTCTGTGCTTTGATACCACTGCAGAGAGGTGTGGCCTATTTAACCCAGCTGACCCCACTCCCCTTCTTATTTGAAAGAATAGGGGGAGATGTAAGGAGTGGCTAAAATATTCGCCATCACTAGATGGCGCTGTCGTTCTGAGGAAACTTGCGGGTAGCCCGCGAAAACCCCGAAATGCATTATGGGTGTACACGTCTAATCACCGCCCATTCCCGGGGCACACCAACCAATGGAGTACACGCTGCCCCGGGACTATATAACGCCGCCATGTTGGGTCCCGCGCGGTTCTCTTACTATCAACAACAACATTAAAGCTGAACTGTAGAAGAAGCCTGCCGTGTGTCTGCGTGTCTTCTTGCCGGCGAGAGGCACGCGGGCCTCACACTAGACAGTCTACCTAACCAGATAAGCAGGAGCCTAAGGACCGGTTACAAACGCACACAAACACACACACACATACACACACGCACGCAGGAACCAAGCACACATGCAACCGCGCACGCACACACACATACTCACACACGACTCACACACTCGCAGGCTAGAACACCCACATCCACTCCTAGGCTTGCACACACACACACACTCACATACACAGCCCATTAGCAGAAGGCAGAAGGGCAACACACACACACACACACCATCAGACAGACTCTTGTGCGCTCACGCACACACCGACACCCGCCAGGGTAGGCACCCATCCACCAGGGTCTACTAACACGCACACAGGAACGCACGCGTGCACCCTGGCACGCAGGCACACCCACACCCACATACTCAATCACCCGTGCGATCGCACACACAGACACACAGACACACACACGCACGCACACACACACACACACACAGAGGCAGGCCCACAACACAGACACAGGCAGCCTCGGCCACCTAGACCTCCGGAGGCCAGCGAGAGATCCGGCTGGCTGGGTTCCTCAGGGACTGCTCCGATGGGGAGATGTGTTAAGTGGAATAGCATGGTCCAGGCCACCCCCCACCCCCGCCTGGGCGAGACGGGAGCCGAGTGCGATGGTGGAGGAGGATGTGGTGGTGTTGGAGGCCAGCCTGGGCTTGGTGTAAATGGAGCTAGGCTCTCCCATCCCCTTGTCGGGTAGCCTCCAGGGTGGTGCCGGGGTGCCCACTGTGGTGTGCCCTGGTGGAGGAGTCCGGCAGCCACCGGTAAGATGGCAAGCATCCCATGTGAGAGGGCGAGGGTGGGCTCTTTGCGGGGCGGGGGTTGTGGATGGGGCTGGCCTGGCCTGGGCCGGCCTGGGCTGAGCCTGGGTCCCCGGGCGTCCGTGTCCGTGTCCAAAAGGCCAAAAGGAGCGAGAGAGGGGAGTGCAAAAAGCCTACAGCACCCGGTATTCCCAGGCGGTCTCCCATCCAAGTACTAACCAGGCCCGACCCTGCTTAGCTTCCGAGATCAGGCGCGTTCAGGGTGGTATGGCCATAGACGAGGGCGGACGTCGCCGACAAGCCCCAAGAGCCTGCTCTGCTCGCCCGAAGCCCCGGCGCCGAGCCCCCACGAGCCCCGAGCCGCGAGCCCAGCCCACAGACAGACAGACAGACACAGCAAACACCGAACCGAACCGAACCCACACGCCCCAGCCCGCGCTGCCTCACGCAGCCTACAAACTCCCCAGACCACACACCCCCTGCCCCGGCCCTCCACTACCCGCCCTGGATGGAGCGCGGGCCCAGCCAGTGAGCGTGTGAGGGCCAGCCTTGGCCAGCCTTTCCCCACACACACATGCACGCACGGAGACAGAGATCTCTCCTCCTCGCCACGCCACGCCTCGCCTCCGCAGGCTTCGTACAACAGCGCCCTCACCCACCCGTGACTTCCTCTTTATATTTGTCCTTTCTTAGCTACTCTCTTTGATTAAATTTTTTCAGTTATTTTTAGGATTAGGTTTTCAGTAAATTTTATGTCAAGGCACCAGATAAGTCTTTTAATTATTCTAGTTACATTTTCTGTGGAGATGATAACCATGGTCCTGTCATGGTAGAGACAGCCTTTCCTTCCTTCTCTCCTTCGTTTCTTACTTTTTCCTATATTTTTTTCCTTAATTTTTATTATTGTTCTCCAGGCACTGTCTTTTCAACTGACCACATCCAAATTGTAGGTCTGAATTGTGTTTTTTCTTTACTTATTTATTGATTTGTTTTGTTTTGTTTTGTTTTTGGGTAGTGTTCGTTAGGTTGCTGTGGGTGGCCTACAACTACCTCTGAAGACCAGGTCATCCTGAAATCTGTTTCTGTGTCCTTTAGTGCTGGCATTTAAGACATGTCCCTATGTATCCAACATCAGTGTGAATTTCAACAATAGAGATTATACATTGTTTCTTTTCTAGCAGGATTTAATAGAATTCAGAGTTGAGGTTCCATTTGGGTTATGTGAGGTATCATTCCACCACTCAAGAACACAGTTCTTCCCGGGCAGTGGTGGCGCAAGCCTTTAATTCCTGCACTTGGGAGGCAGAGGCAGGTGGATTTCCGAGTTCGAGGCCAGCCTGGTCTACAAAATGAGTTCCAGGACAGCCAGGGCTACACAGAGAAACCCTGTCTCGAAAAACAGAAAACAAAACAAAAAACAAAAAAAAACACAAACAAACAAACAAAAAACCACAGTACTCCTTCTGGCTGGCGGAGTTACCAAGGAAGGCCATCTTGCAAACTACAAAGAAACTTATAAAGACTTTCATCAAAATTGAAGCTCCTTGAACCAAGAAAACATATTTGTGTTGGTTGGAAGTTGCTTTGTCTCCTCTTTTGTTCCAGGGGGTGAATAAACCCACACAGTGTTGGTGGGTGCTTCTTCTGTGTTATGTTGTTCATATTGTTTTGTTGGCTTGTATTTCTTATATTTTTATTTGGGGAGACAAGCTTTTACTATGTAGCCCAGGTTGGTCTTAAACATGCAATCTTCTGGTCTCACCCTCCTGGGTACCGGGACTATAGACGTGTGCTCCTATCCCTGGCAAGACACTCAATTGTAAAAAATCCGTTTGTTCCTGGATCCCCATCAGTCATCAGGCAGAAGGTGGAGGACCATGAGTTCAAGGCCAGCTTGGAAGACCTAGGAAGACCCTGCATCAGGAAACAAGCAAAACCAACTAACCACTTACCTCCCTGTCTCCTGCAAAGAATGTAAATATCAGAATCGTAAGGGCATAATAAATGCTTAGGGATGTGCCAAAATATTATATAATGTACCAGAAATTATGGGATTCTGTAAAAGAGGAAGCTTATACCCTAAAATGTTTCTATTAAGAAGCCAGGAAACAGGAACTAGTGAGATGGCTCACTGATTAAGAGGTCCTGAGTTCAATTCCCAGCAACCACAATGTCGCTCATCACCATAAAGGTGCAGTCATATGTTAAAAACAACAAAAAATCAACAAAATAACACCTGAAATTGACAAGTTAACTTTGCGACCTAAGTATTAAAAAAAAAAAAAAAAGCACACATTAAACTGAAAGCTAGCTCAATAGGAGAGGAATAGCTTAGCCTTTAGCCAGTTCACTGAGATTTCCTCGCTAAGATGAGGAGAGAAGCCTCTGATTGCTACCACTAGACAGACAAGGGAGTTGCTGATGATCCACACACTCAAAGGAACACACAGCCACCTCCGCCAAGCACAGTGAAACAGAGGCTCGTAACTGTGCAAGTGGTCAAAGCGGTAAGCAAAGATCACCCCACACAGTGCCAATGTCTTCATAAAAATAACTGTCCAAGTAACTCCACAGGTGTAGAGCAAGGTAGTTCAGAGAAAGCAAGCCTATAGAAGGGTCTCAGATCAGGCGGACAAAAATTGTCAGTTATGAGTCAGCGAGTCCAGGAGGGGGCAGCACCCCCCTATGTCATTTATTTTTGTAGCCGCATAGGCTAGGGCTTTGCAGTAGGGTAAGCATTGGTGAATGGTCATTGCTGCTTTGTGGGGGGTTATGTAAACTCCCAGATTTCTTCCTCCCAGACCTTCAAACTGGGTCTTTTACTTTGCCACTTCACTGGACAAATGAGAAAGCTAAGTGCTTTGAACTGAGTTCAGGGTGCCGGAGCCTCCTGACTGTCCAGACTAAGGACATAAAATCTTTACCATAAGTCTGACTAGCTTGTATATTTAAATGGGGTCTCATTTTTCCCAGTCTGACTCCAAACTCACTATGTGGCTGAGGTTGACCTTGAACTTCTGATCCTCCCGTCTCCTCCCCACAGTGCCATGATAACAGAGAGAACCATCTTGGCTGCCTAAGGTGGTGCTGGGGATCAAACCCAAGACCCCAGCAGGGCGTACTAGGCCAGCTGAACTACATTTCCAGCCCAAATCCTCCTTAAACTAGGTCTTGCTGTCACTGTACCCATTGTACAGGACAGAAAAATCAAGGAGTGACCGAGAGATATGGCTAACAGGGAGCAGATTTAGTTGACTTCCTACCTCCAGATCCTGTGCCCTGGCCCTGATCTCTGCTCATGGGGCCAATCATGATGGCCCAAAGGGTGTGGCTCAGTGTTCCCTAGGAAATTTCTAGAATTGTAGAACAGGGAACATCTGCCCTGGACTTTAGGAATTATTGATTCTCTGAACAGAGCCAATTATCTGGGTTGCAGAAATCTTCAGGTGATTTCAGGTGCAGGAACACTGGAAAGGCAGTGTGAGTGTTCTCAGGGGCCTCGGGATCCACCCCAGCTTCCAGTGCATGTAGGTAAGCGCACAGCATGTGGGATTAGCCTGTTGACCGAGGAAAGGATGCTCACAGTCCATGCACCTACCTGCTGTATGAGATGTCTGTCTGAATAAGGAATGGCAGAAGCCCCGAGGGAATGACGTTCTGATTGAATGTGTATTTTGACATGCCATACCATAACGGTTCAGTGTGGGGCAGTGGTCTGTGACAGGCAATCTGGCACACGGTTGAGCACAGGCTTAGCCACGCCCTTTCTCAGTTACCATATCTGCCTTGCCTCTCCCAGAGGCCAGGGGGTACAATTCCATCCATGGCCACTCCACATGATGAAAATAAATGTCTCAGAATTATGGACTGTCTCTTCATTTGGACCTGCTGTGGGAATGGAGGGATCCAGCCCTCGATTAAGGAGCTGCGTCTAGCCGGGCAGTGGTGGTGCACGCCTTTAATCCCAGCATTTGGGAGGCAGAGGCAGGCAGACTTCTGAGTTCAAGGCCAGCCTGGTCTACAGAGTGAGTTCCAGGACAGCCAGGGCTATACAGAGAAACCCTGTCTCGAAAAACCAAAAAAAAAAAAAAAAAAAAAAAAAAGGAGCTGCGTCTAATCTCTCGCCGAGGGCTTCCCAGCACTCCCAGACGGTACTCCCAAGCCCCCAAGTGCTGAGGGCTTCCCAGCACTCCCAGACGGTACCCATTCATCCAAGTACCCAATCTGCTGAAACCCGTCTTGGCGCAAACTTCAGCTGCACTCTGGCTAGCCCATCTGTTGCACCCTGCAGCAACTGCGGTGCCCCGGGCTAGAGAACCCACAGAGATGGCTGCCGAGAGTTCCCCACCCCCACGGGCAGGGCCCGTAAAGGCTTCCCACAGCCCCCACCTGCCCATTGGACTGTGTGGGAAGACGCACGGCCGCTTCCGAGTGTCTCCTGTCCCACCCAGAGCTGCAGCACCCAGGACAGACATGTGAGGCTTCATCCCACCGCGCCAGGCTTGTTCCCACAGTTCAGGATTATAATTTCAGAATTTAGAGATAGAGGAAGGAAGGTCAGGAATTAAGGTCATCCTTTACTGGATAGTAAGTTTGAGGCCAGCCTGGGCAACAGGAGGCCCTGTCTCAAAAAAAAAAAAAAAAAAAAAAAAAAAAAAAAAAAAAATTAAAATAAAATAAAAAATTGAACAAAAGAAATGTGGTAGATTGAGAATGTCCCCTATAAGCTTATATATTTGAATGCTTGGTCCCCAGTTGGTGGAACAGTTTGGGAAGGATTAGGAGGTGTGGCCTTGTTGAAGGAGGTGGTGTCCCTGGAAGCAGGCTTTGAGGTTTGAAAAGCCCACACGTTCCCCAGCTAGCTTTGTGTTGTTGTTGTTGTTGTTGTTTGTTTGTTTGTTTTTTTGTTTGTTTGTTTGTTTGTTTTGAGACAGGGTTTCTCCATGTAGCTCTGGCTGTCCTTGAACTCACTCTGTAGACCAGGCTGGCCTCGAACTCAGAAATCCGCCTGCCTCTGTCTCCCAAGTGCTAGGATTAAAGGCGTGCACCACCACCCCCAGCGCCAGCTAGCTTTCTTGTGATCTTGTGGATCAAGATATAAGCTCTCAACTTCTGCTCCAGTGCCATGCCTGCCAGCCTGTTTCCATGCTCCCTACCCCTTGGCATGTTGGTGATGGACTCTAACTCTCTGAAACTATACACAAGCCTTCCATCAATTCTTTCATCCACAAGTTGCCTCGGTTGTGGAGTCTTATCACAGCAATAGCAATCCGAGACGGTGGGAAGTGGTGTCCCTGAGGCAGCTTCCATTCACCCTGGGCATTAGTGTTACCATTCCCTATGATGGAGTCTCAGACTAAATAAAAGCAGGGCAGGGCAGCAAGATGGTTCGGTGTGTGTAGTGGCGATTCCTGATTGTCAACTTGACTATTTCTGGAGTGAACTACAATCCAGAATTGGAAGGCTCACCTGTGATCCAGATCTTGAGGCTGGAAGACACAAGTTTCTGATCTAGATCTTGGCATAGAGATCTTGAGGCATAGTGGCCATGAAAAGCTTAGGCCCAAGCAAAGTAGTCCACGTCCTTAATCCCGGGAGACTGAGGCAAGGAGATCTCTGAGTTCAAGGTCAGCCTGGGACAAAGCAAGTCCCAGATCCAGGTGTGGTGGTACACACCTATAATCTGGGCCACGCCTGCTGCTGGAGACCTACATAAGGACCTTGGAAGAAGGAAGATTCGCTCTTCTTCACCTGTGTGCCTTGTGGGACTGAGCAACTGCTAGATCTTCATTCACAGCTGCTGCTGACCATTGTTGGGGAGTTTGACTACAGACTGTAAG
Organism: Uromys caudimaculatus; assembly: GCA_028551405.1. Taxonomy (NCBI): domain Eukaryota; kingdom Metazoa; phylum Chordata; class Mammalia; order Rodentia; family Muridae; genus Uromys; species Uromys caudimaculatus. The sequence continues at coordinate 5,073 of JAPYYD010005353.1, read as the reverse complement.
TCATTAACAAATTCCCTTACTATATAGAGACTACCTATAAATTCTGTGACTCTAGAGAACCATGACTAATACTGAAGTTGGTACTGGGAGTGGCTCTAGAGGAGCAGAAAGCAGTAACTAAGGATGAATCTTTTAGGAATCTGGAGTTGGTTTAGTAATTCACCAGCACCTTCAACTGCTGAAACCTCTCCAGATACGCTCTCTCCTGGGAGCTTGGAGGATATTGAAGACCTGTGGTTGGAAATATATTTCAAACTTAAAGAAGCTGATGCCATTGAGCATCTTGATGAATTAGGTGACTGTGTGTGCAAAACTTTCTACAAGATGGGGAAAATTTTGAAAATGACTTTGCTGGCTGGTTGCTCTTAGCATCTCTGGAAAAGATGATGAAGGAAAAGAAGGAGCTGTATAATAAAACTGAATGGGTCCAGATGCAAGTGATCAATCTAAAAATTGCTAAGTGTGTCCTTGAAGAGAATCTTCTCTCCAGCAGCAATAGAGCTCAAGTTGCAGAAAATCAAACTGAAGCCCTCATTGTAAGGTTGGCTGAATTGCAGCGAAAGTTCAGGTCTCAGCCTCAGAGGGTGTCAGCAGTTAAAGTAAGGGCACTAATTGGCAAAGAATGGAGTCCTATGACTTGGGATGGTGATGTGTGGGAAGACCCTGTTGAAGCTGAGAATTCTGAATCTTCAGATTCTCAATGGTTTACCCCACCTGAGGAAGTAGTATCCTCAGCCCCACCCCTCGAAATAATGCCTTCTCCATACCAGGAAATTAGTTCCCCAGAACCTGATAAACCAGCAGTGACTTTCGCTGAAGAAAATGCCTGACAAGACAATATTGATGTTTCTCAAGGCCCACCAATAGTTTCTTCTAGACCTATAACCAGACTCAAGGCAAAACAGGCCCCTAGAGGGGAGGTGGAAAGTGTAGTCCATGAGGAAGTGCGCTACACTCCTAAGGAGCTTAATGAGTTTGCTAATTCATTCAAGCAGAAGTCTGGAGAATATGTGTGGGAATGGATTTTAAGGGTGTGGGATAATGGTGGAAGGAGCATAAAACTAGATCAGGCTGAGTTTATTGACATGGGCCCTCTGAGCGGAGATTCAAGGTTTAATATGGAAGCTCGCACAGTTAAAAAGGGTATCAGAAGTTTGTTTGAATGTTTGGCTGAAGTGTTTATCAAAAGATGGCCTACTGAAAAGGAGTTGGAGATTCCTGATATCCCTTGGCTTGGTGTTGATGAAGGGATTTTAAGGCTCAGGGAAATTGCAATGCTAGAGTGGATACACTGTGTAAAACCTAATTCTCCACAATGGGAAGGCCCAGAAGATGTGCCCTTCACCAATCCTACAAGACGCAAACTGGTGAGAGGGGCACCAGCACATTTGAAGAGTTTTGTTCTTGTCCTTTTCCTTGTGCCAGACCTTAGGGTTGGAGATGCTGCTGCTCAATTACATGAGTTAAATGCAATGGGTTTAACTGGGCCCCGAGGCAACAAGGACCAGGTGGCAGCATTGAATTGCCAGAGACAAGGTGATCGTAGTTATTATAATGGACAGTGTAGACAAAACATTTATAATGACAAATACCATAATGGTCAGCACAGGAGATGTGAAATTTACTTACTTACTTACTTACTTACTTACTTACTTACTTACTTATTTATTTATTTATTTATTTATTTATTTATTTATTTATTTATTTTTGAGACAGGGTTTCTCTGTGTATCCCTGGCTGTCCTGGAACTCACTCTGTAGACCAGGCTGGCCTCGAACTCAGAAATCCACCTGCCTCTGCCTCCCAAGTGCTGGGATTAAAGGCGTGCGCCACCACTGCCCGGTGAGAGGTGAAATTTATAATGGCATGACTCGTTCAGACCTTTGGTTCTTGTCCCGCGCACCTCTCGCCAGCAAGAAGACACGCGACACGCAGGCTTCGTCTGCAGTTCAGCTTTATTCAGCCATTGATAGAGGAGGAAGAACCCCGGGGCCCCAAAATGGCGCTGTTATATAGCCCCTGAGGCAGCGTGTCCTCCACTGATTGGCACGCCCCGGGAGTGGGCGGTGATTAGTCATGTACACCCTTAATGCGCAGGCGCTTCGGGTGAGCCACCCCGCGCTATCCACAAGTTTCCTCAGAGTAACAGCGCCATTTGGTAATGGCGAATACTCTAACCGCTCCTTACAGGTTCTGGCTAATCAGTCATGGTGTTTCCAGGCATGAAATACATAGGAAGCCTACTGCATATCTGTTTGATCTGTATAAGCAGAAAAATTCTCAAACAAATGAAAGAAAGGCTACATTGGATCCTGACAAAAGGCAATCTCGGCCAGTGAATCAATTTCCAGACTTGAGTCAGTTTGCAGACCCAGAACCCCTTGAATGAAAGGGTGGCCAGGTTACCCTGAGGAAGGATCTTGATAAGACACCTAAAAGTTTTGCTGTTAGCCTTTCTCCAGTCCTTCCCAGAGGGACCTACGGCCTTTTACAAGGATAACTGTACACTGGGAGAAAGGAAATAATCAGACTTTAGGGATCTATTGGATACTGGCTCTGAATTGACCTGATCCCAGGAGATCCCAAGAAACATTGTGGCCCTCCAGTTAAAGTAGGGGCTTATGGAGGACAAGTGATTAATGGAGTTTTGACTAATGTCCGACTCACAGTAGGTCCAGTAGGTCCCCAAACACATCCTGTGGTCATTTCCCCAGTTCCAGAATGTATAATTGGAATAGATATACTTAGAAATTGGCAGAATTCTCACATTGGTTCCCTGACATGTGGAGTGAGGACTATTATGGTTGGAAAGGCTAAATGGAAGCCGTTAGAGTTGCCTCTGCCAAAGAAAATAGTGAATCAAAAACAGTACCGTATTCCTGGAGGAATTGCAGAAATTACTGCCACTATCAAGGACTTGAGAGATGCAGGGGTGGTGGTTCCCACCACATCTCCCTTTAACTCTCCTATCTGGCCACTGCAGAAGACAGATGGATCATGGAGAATGACAATTGACTATGGAAAACTAAATCAGGTAGTAACTCCGATTGTAGCTGCTGTACCAGTGTAGTTTCGTTACTTGAGCAAATTAACACATCTCCCGGTACCTGGTATGCAGCTATTGATCTAGCAAATGCCTTCTCAGTACCTGTCCATAAGGACCACCAGAAGCAATTTGCTTTCAGTTGGCAAGGCCAGCAGTATACCTTTACAGTTTTGCCTCAAGGATATATTAACTTTCCTGCCCTGTGTCATATCTTAGTTAGAAGGGATCTTGATCGTTTGTCTCTCCCACAAAATATCACATTGGTTATTGATGACATTATGCTGATTGGACCAAGTGAGCAGGAAGTAGCACCCACTTTGGACTCATTGGTAACACATGTGCATATCAAAGGATGGGAAATAAATCCAACCAAAATTCAAGGACCATCTACCTCAGTGAAATTCTTAGGAGTCCAGTGGTGTGGAGCATGCAGAGATATTCCTTCTAAGGTGAAAGTTAAATTATTGCATCTGGCCCCTCCCACCACCAAGAAAGAAGCACAATGTTTAGTGGGTCTATTTGGACTCTGGAGACAGCATATTCCTCACTTGGGTGTGATACTCAGGCCCATTTACCAAGTGACTCAGAAAGCTGCTAGCTTTGTGTGAGGCCTGGAACAGGAGAAGGCTCTTCAACAGGTCCAGGCAGCTGTGCAGGCTGCTCTACCACTTGGACCATATGATCCAGCAGGCCTGATGGTACTTGAGGTGTCAGTGGCAGACAGAGATGCTGTTTGGAGCTTCTGGCAGGCTCCTGTAGGTGAATCACAGAAGAGACCTTTGGGATTTTGGAGCAAATCTCTACCATCATCTGCAGACAACTATTCTCCCTTTGAAAAACAGCTCTTGGCCTGCTATTGGGCCTTAGTGGAAACTGAACGTTTGACAACAGGACACCAAGTTACCATACGACCTGAACTGCCCATCATGAGCTGGGTGTTATCAGACCCTCCAAGTCATAAAGTAGGATGTGCACAGCAGCAGTCTATTAGCAAGTGGAAGTGGTACATCCGTGATTGAGTCCGAGCAGGTCCTGAAGGCACAAGCAAGTTACATGAAGAAGTTGCTCAAATGCCTATGGTTTCTACTCCTGTAACAATGCCATCTGCTGCCAAGTATGTGCCTATAGCCTCATGGGGTGTTCCCTATGATCGGCTGACTGAAGCAGAGAAGACCAGGACCTGGTTGTCTTAGTCAGGGTTTCTATTCCTGCACCAATATCATGACCAAGATGCAAGTTGGGGAGGAAAGGGTTTATTCAGCTTACACTTCCATGCTGCTGTTCATCATGAAAGGAAGTCAGTACTGGAACTCAAGCAGGTCAGGAAGTAGGAGCTGATGCAGAGGCCATGGAGGGATGCTGCTTACTGGCTTGCTTGCTTCCCCTGGCTTGCTCAGCCTGCTTTCTTATAGAACCCAAGACTACCAGCCCAGGGATGGCACCACCCATGGGGGCCCTCCCCCTTGATCACTAATTGAGAAAATGCCTTACACCTGGATCTCATGGGGGCATTTCCTCAACTGAAACTCCTTTCTCTGTGATAACTCCAGCTTGTGTCAAGTTGACACACAAAACCAGACAGTACACTGGTTTACTGATGGCTCTGCACGTTATGCAGGCACCACCCAGAAGTGGACAGCTGCAGCATTACAACCCCTTTCTGGGACAACCCTAAAAGATACAGGTGAAGGAAAATCTTCACAGTGGGCAGAACTTTGGGCAGTACACATACTATTACAGTTTGTTTGGAAGAAGAAATAGCCAGATGTACGATTGTTCACTGACTCATGGGCTGTAGCCAATGGATTGGCTGGATGGTCAGGGACTCGGAAAGATCACGATTGGAAAATTGGTGAGAAAGACATCTGGGGAAGAAGTATGTGGATAGATCTCTCCAAATGGGCAAAGGATGTGAAGATATTTGTGTCCCATGTAAATGCTCACCAAAAGGTGACTTCAGCTGAGGAGGAGTTCAATAATCAAGTGGATAAGATGACCCATTCTGTGGACAGTCAGCCTCTTTCCTC
>JAPYYD010005352.1:0-12205 GCA_028551405.1 Uromys caudimaculatus | reverse complement strand
GAACCTAGTTGATAGCTTTTCTTGGAAGGGCCCTCCAAGGCAAGGTGGGCAGCGAGCTCGCTTGCGTTTGGAGCAAGACGAAATTCCGTTCAAGCTCCGTTTAATTTTTAATGTTACGTATTTTTAAACACTTTTGGGTGGGAAATGGCAGAGGGAGGGGAAATTCCACAATGCAGATCAGACATAATCTCTGAGTTGAAGGCTGGACGGCTACTCCCTACCTGGGGGCAATAACACTGGGGAGGAAACAAAGGGAGGCCTGCTGGAACACCTTGATTTGCTAATCCAGCCAAGCCTAAGGGTCAAGGCCCTAGATAATCTGATATCAGGCAGAAAGGAATCAAAGGGATGCCTGCTACGAGATAGCTAGCAAGATTAAGTCAAACCTGGGATCAAGCAAACAATGCCAAGGTCAAAAGCCTTTGTCTCCTACACTGAAGAAAGATCAAAGTGTAACTAGAAGGTCAAGGATGTGAGCATCTAAGCAATCCACGACAAGTGTGGACCCACCTACTACTGACCAATCATTATCTGGCTTCAGCCTCATCTGATTAGGTGGCTTGACTAATTGTAAGACTTTGAAATCTTTTCTGGAAGACAAGTTCTCCCTCTGGCTGGTGCCCATTCCTTCTCCCATCAGGAGGTTCCTAGGGAAAGTCCCATTTCCTCTGGGTCCATTACTTCAATAGTCTAATACTCAGCTTGAGAATACTATCCTTTTTTAGAATGTTTCTATTCTGCTTGGCCAGTTACAGATACAAAACCATGCCACAATTGTAGGAAATTGTCTTTAAGGCAAGCATGCCTTAACTTCTCTGTAAAAGTATCTTCTAACATTATCATCCTGCTGTGTGCTTCTAAGCAAGGGCTGAATTGTTCTTAACATGGTCATCACAGGGACCATGATGGTAATTTTACCTTTTCACTGAGGAAGATTGAATCATAAATTATCTGACGTAGAAGGGATAATAAAAATCATCACAGTCAGGTCTCACTCTTGGAAAAATGAAACTAGGAAGAGAAAGTACATGTTTGAATGTTGGTGTTCTAACTAGATGAGAATAACACTTTGAAATTTTTTTTAAAAAAAAGACTCTTTCTTTATTTACTTTTTATTAGAATGCCATATTGTGCAAATTATTCACTCAGCTTCTGGGTTAATTGTTGTTGTTGTTGTTGATGATGATGATGATGATGATGATGATGATGATGATATTATTTGTTTTCCCAAGTTTGAAGCACAAAACAAAATGGATGAAATGTACAACCCACGGTGGTCATTGGGTAGACAATGAAAGGCAGGTGATTAGAAGAGCTCATTAGTAATATAGTCACACAAAAGAAGAAAGGAGACATAGAAATCACAAGTCAGGTTGAAAAAATCCAGAGGGTACACTATTTTGACTCCCTTCTTCTTGTTGTTCTTCTTCTTCCTCCTCCTCCTCCTCTTCTCTCCCTTCTCCTCCTCTTCCTCCTCCTCCTGCCCTCCTCTTCCTCCTCCCCCCTTCTCCTCTCCCCTCCTTCTTCTCCTCCGACCCCCTCCTCCTTCTTTTCTCACTAGCTGTATAAAGCAAAACTCTCTAGAAATGACAGAAGCAGTATGAAGTAAAAGCCACATAGTTAGATGATAGGTATATGATAGTTGTACTGACTGTTTTTGTGTGGCAACTTGACACAAGCTGGAGTTATCACAGAGAGAGGAGTTTCAGGAGAGGAAATGCCTCCTTGAGAATCCAGCTCTAAGGCATTTTCTCAATTAGTGATCAAGGGTGTAGGGACCATTGTGGTGGTGCCTTCCCTGGGCTAGTAGTCTTGGGTTCTATAAGAAAGCAAACTGAGCAAGCCAGTAAGCAGCATCCCTCCATAGCCTCTGCATCAGCTCCTGCTTCCTGACCTGCTTGAGTTCCAGTCCTGACTTCCTTTGGTGATGAACAGCAGTGTGGAAGTATAAGATAAATAAACCCTTTCCTCCCCAACTTGTTTCTTGGTCATGAAATTTGTGCAGAAATAGAAACCCTGACTAAAACAATAGGTAATAATTAAATGATAAGGAGGAAATAGATAATAGAAAGATGATAAAATGAAAAGTTAGATGTTAGAGACACAGACATACAGATAGATGATAGGTTGATAGATGATAGACAATAGAGAGATGCTACATAGTAGTTGATAGATGATAGATAGATATTTAAATAGATAGTAGATAATAGAAAGACAGATGATAGAAGATATATATAGATGACACATGACAAATAGATGATACATTACAGATAGATAATAGAGGATAGATGATACTAAATAGATATTTAGATGGATAGATAGATAGATAGATAGATAGATAGATAGATAGATTGTAAATGATAGATTGATAGATAATACCTGGATAGAAAAATTTATCTTTGCATAAAAATGCATTTGAATTGGCTGATATAATTATAGAGGTTTACAAGTGTCACTATTGGCAGAATGAATTTATAGAGTAAATGGTATAGCTGCTGGAGACCCAAGAAAGTGGATACCATGGTTCTGATCCAAGTCCAAAGGCGAGACAATCAGAACCCCAGGAAGAATAGCTATTTCTATTTGAGTTATAGACAGGTAAGTATCAGCATCCAAGATGGAAGTCAGGCAGAATATTTGTTTTCTGCACAAAGCAATGTGAGACATTTTCTTATCTGAAGACCTTTCCCCTAATGAGTTTCAGTCCACAAACATTGAGAGGATAATCTGCTTTTTAAGTCTACGAAGTTGTTTAAATGAGAATGGCTCCCATAGTCTCATGTATTTGAATGTTGGGTTCCCAGTTGCTCCCAGACATTTTAGGAAGAATAAAGAACTATGCCTTGTTGGGCAAGGTGCTACTGGTGTAGGCTTTGAGATTTCAAAATACCGTGCCAGGCCCATTCTTCCCTCCTTTCTCTCTCTCTCTCTCTCTCTCTCTCTCTCTCTCTCTCTCTCTCTATCTCTCTCTCTATCTCTCTCTCTATCTCTCTGCCTAACTGCTTGTGTGCAAGGTATATACTCTGAAATATTGCTCTAGCACCTTACTTGCCTATATAATGACATGCTCTACACCATGATAGTCATATACTACACTCACCCTCTGAAACTATAAGCAAATCTCTAATAAAATTCATTTTTGTAAGGTGCCTTCATTATAATATCTCTCTACAGTAACATAACATTAACTAAGACACAAGATAAATGGTAACTTCACTGAAAAATGATTATAGAAGAATCCAGAGTATCGTTTGACCAATTGTATGGGTACCGTGTAACCCACTCAATTTAACAAATAAAATTAGCTATCATACCATCTCTTTGCTTGTAAGCAAAAGAAGTATTAACAATTTTATGTATATCACACAGAACATAGATACAACGGTGTATTTATTACTTCTGCTACCCATTCATCAATCAATTAATTCACCCTTCGAACCATTCACAATTAAAATAATCTACCTCTAATCAGGTGTGTGTGTGTGTGTGTTTGTGTGTGTGTGTGTGTGCCTTGTTTTGATTTTTCAGAAATAGAAAAAGTGGAAATAGGTTTTCAAGGATTTGACAATAGTTTGAGGTACCAGAACAAGGCAAAACACAAGATTTTCCTCAGTTTACCAAACTGCTTTGAAAATAATTATTGAGCTTAATAAGAGCCGGCAGAGGCATTTATTTCTTCTCTAGTATCTCTGCAGTAGGTTGCATGGAAGAATAAAGTGAGTTCATTCTCCATGGAATGCCATGTGTGCAACAAATCTACTGTGAGTATTTCCTTAGGAATGAACCTTGACTTCTGTAACAGATTTGCTTTAATTATGTTCCCCTAACATACTCTCGCCAGGTATTTTCCTGGACATGTATATGACAGTGCATGGTTAATGTGTAGTTTTGTTGTTGGGAGACTCACAAAACCTGTGCAAGCCAGAATCTTTTACACAAATTAATGGATGCTTCCTGAGATCATCTAGACTCTTATTTAGAACTTGTAAATAATATATTTTTGAAAATTAAAATATGTACAAATGTGGGGTGTATGTGTGTATATATTTGTATATCTGTATCTATCATATATCTCTATCTATCTATCTATCTATCTATCTATCTATCTATCTATCTATCTATCTATATGTATATACACATACATATCAATGCCTAAGTTAATCCTGATATGTGTCTGCCTTAGGTTGTGGTCAGTTGAACTGAATCTGATCCTAGAAAGTTCATTCTGATAAGAAATGAATGAGCTTTGCAATTGCTCACTCATAGTTCTGTGAACTCCTCTGCTTTGACAGCCAGCAGCTTATGAGGCTGTATCAGCAGGGAGTGATGGAGAGAGGCCCAAGGGCTGGAACCAAACACCCTTGCACCTGGCTACTTTGCTCTCTGTCTCTGCCAGTGGCAAAATGGAAAGCTTCTCAAACTCAGCTGCAGTCCCTCCAGCAGAGCCCTGGTTCAGTAGGTGTTTTTTCTGACTGTGACAGAACAGATATCCAGGAACCAGCAAGCCAGGACAGATCTTTTTCCAGAAACCTTAGCCATGCTGTGTCACTCCTCCTCAGGAGATCTGGTAAGGCCTGTCCTCTAAGATCAAAGACCACAACATCAGCTGAGATGCAACCTAGCTCAGCCAGCTTTTCAACTTCTTTTAAGCATCTATGCTTAATGGATTCACACTGATTCTCCAGCGGCTGACTCCTGGGTGTCTTGATAAAAACTCCATGGCTTTTTGAGTAACCTAATTAATAGCAGTCCATCCTGCTAACAATTCTTTATATTTATATTTCTCTTTGTGAAAATTGCATGAAGCTTCCATCTCCTCATGACAGCCATCAAATAGAATTAATTTGGTATTATCAATCAAAAATGTTGCTGTTAACTGATAAGGGGAAAAAGTCAGAATGCGTATCACATCAGCAGGACACTGTCCGTAAAACAGGTGGTAAAAAGGACAGGAGAATGAAGGCAGTTTCCCTCATTTATATGGGATCATACAATATTTCTTCATCTCTGCATTCTATCTTAGCATGTTCACATTAAAAGAGATAATCATATTGGTATATTTTCATATGAACTTCAGGATTACTTTCTTAATATAAAATTATTTTAGAGGATTGGAGAGATGGCTCAGCAGCCAAAATCACTGGCTGCTCTGCAGAGGATTGAGGTTAGATTCCCAGCACGCACATGGTGGCACACAACCTGCTGTAACTCCCGTTCTTCTGGATCTGATGCCTTCCTATTGCCTGTGGATACAGGAGTGCAGGCAGGGCACAAACATATACACATGCATGCATGAATGCATACATACATATAAAATAAGGAAACTTTATAAAACTTACCTCAGTATTTTAGTTCCAATAACACAAAGTTTTCGAATAGCTTAAAAATGATTTATGTATTTAAAAGGCCAAATAGTTTTTATCAAAGGATAAAGTATATCAGTAATTAAATGTCATGACCTCTTATACACAATTCATTAAATGAATTGTGATGATTAAACAGTAATTCCTCATTTAATAATAACAATTTTAGTATAAATATTTGCTGATCATTTCTGTAGATCAGGCTTACTGTATAAATTAGCCAAAGATGTTTGCAGAATCTAATGGTTTTTTTGTTGGTCCATGGGTGAACAGTACTATTTTCCTTTCAATCATATAGGAAGCTTGACTCTAATATATGTTCCCATTCCCTTCTGCCATGTGCACAGTTCTACTCTCACGTAATTATCCTGTCTTCTCTATTTCTCACACCTCCCATCTTTACTTGCTTGTAAATATTTGTCAGATTGGAACTCACAGGAGAATGCACACAGACAGACCTGCAAACAGTATGAAGAACCAGTATGATGTGATCTGAAGGCCAAGGCCCATTACCGGAGAACATAGATTTCATCAACTGCATCTGATGTGTAAAATTGGGTATAGGATCAGGTGGAGTGGGGTGGGTATTTCCACTTGAACCCTGGAGACAGTCCTTCTAGACTTTTGCAATCACAAAATTCTTCTGCCTAACTCTGTCTTTGGATGAAATTGTTTCTAGTCTTTACCTAGAAGTGCTGATATTGTTCATTGGTTAAACAGAAGACCTGGATTTGATTCCCAAGTGTTAGAAGGAGGGTGTATACTGTCCTTTGACCTCCATACATGTTTCATTATTTTATTTATTTATATATATATATGTACTGTTTTGAGAGTTTCTTGGGCTCTCTACCAACTCAAAAAGGAGCTTTCTCATGCCTGACTTTTGTTTAATTATCTATGGCTTTAGGGAAAACATTGTCAGAACAAATGAGATAACTTCATTTAAATTATATATTTTTACATATAAGCTAGTATGTATTGTATGTTATTTTAAGTAAATAAGTAATGATAAATTTGTGTGGCTTTATGGACATCTGTAGTGTTATTTTATGCTTTTCCTTCCCTCCCCTTCTGTACTGACCTCCTTACTCCCTCCCCAGTTAAAACCCAGAGTTTATTATTTTTCTGTATGCTGTGTGCCAGTAGAGGCCTGAGAGGGCATCCTATACCTCAAAGCTAGAGATCTAGAAGAGCTAGAGAGCTGCCCAACATGGGTGCAGGTGATCAAACCTCTGTAAGACCAGCAAATGCTCTTATTATCTGGAGCATTTCTCCAGCCCATTAAAACATTTTCTAAATGTTCACAATTAATCATGTTCTGTATGAGTATAGGGTGGAGACACATTTACCTATAAGATCCAGTTTCTTCTACTTTAATATGGGATGTAGGTATCCTCTTATCTGCAGAGAAAGAGAGAATGACTTGGAGTAATGATTGAAACACCATGAATCAATTACAAATAAATGGAGAATGTTAGTAGGGCCCTTAAATTTGTAACTGTATTACACATTTACTTGGCATCAGGAAACAGGCCTGGCCGAGAGATGCTTACTCATCATTTGCTCTCCACTGGTGATAATGAGATAATTCACGCAACACTGACTAAGAGAAGTATTTATGTAATGTGTTTTCCTTACCTGGTCGTGAATTTTCTTCTAAAATGCTACTGTAGATATTTTAAGACAAATTCTCACACTTAGAGTTAAGATGCTGTTTCTTCTTGAAATATATAATCATCATCCCCCCACCACCAGGCAGAAATTGTTCATTAGTTAATATGTTCTCAGAATTGCCTCAGAAAATAACGCCATTAACTTCCTATCCATTGTCTTGAATCACAATGTATAACAGTTCTTGATATTTGTTACCCATTAAATTTATGAGGTAAGTTTTTCTCTCTAATAAGCACAAACACTTTTTCATTTGTAAAGAATTTCTTAAACTTATTTGTTTTAAATAAAGCAAATATGTCTCACTGATTTGCTTTATATAAAGCAAATATGTAATTTCTTGAATATTACATATATATGACATACACTATTTTTGTCATTTCTCCCATAGAAGGATGTCTAGTTTGGACAAGTGGCAGCCTAGGATGGTAGCTGGCCTCTGACTCCTGGCTGTCTTCCTTTCCAGGGACATATTCTTTTGCAGACCCCTGGAGGCACTCTGAGAGAACACAGGATCGATGAGCTGAGTTATTCAGGAGCCACTGTCCTGATGAATCAGGAAGGATCTGTGTTAGATAAAACATACATTTATAGGAAAGTGGTTTTTAATTCATTCATTTAATTTTATGATTTGCATGTATGTTGATGTACATGTTTATGGAGAGACGGGGTGTCTCTTTGTGTGATGGATTTATAGAAAAATAACTTTGATTCTTAAATTTTTGTTCATGTGTCATAAACTCCCTTATGGTGTCATTTATATAAATCTTTCAGTAAAGAAACAAGCAAGCCAACACACTTTCTCTCCTCTCTTAACGTTAGTTGTAGTATACCTCCTTTAAATCATGTAGCTCCCAAAGTCTCAGATCACCCCTGTGGCCGTTTCTGGAGTATTTAACAGTTTTCTTTTCCTTGTCTCATCATGAGGCTCACTGCAAGTGTGTCTGTCTTTTGTCCAAATTAAGAGACTCACTATCTTTCCTTAACTCTAACTTCTATGACACTCTTGTCACTTGGTGTAATACATCAATAATCTAAACTGCACACCCGATGCTCTGTCAGGAAGCAAGGGATTGAGAGAATGACAGCAAGATAATGTATGAGAAAAGCAAGTTGGCGGCAAATAGACTGAGTTCTTCTGTCCAAACTTTGTGCAATGAGCATGCACTGTTAGTGCCTGAGAGGTAGGTGCTGTATGATTGCCTTACAAAGTGTTATGAGCCTTGCCTGTCCATGCTTTAGGACATTTGCTTATTGGTAGTTTACTAGTTCACATCATTCTCAGGCATCATTTTCCTTCTTAATAAAAATATAGCAAGAACAACAATATCAACCAACCAGAACCCCCAGAGCTCCCAAGGACTAAACCACCAACTAAAGAGTACACATGGCTCTAGCTGCATATGTGGCAGAGGATGGCCTTATCTGGCATCAATGGGAGAGGAGGCCCTTGGTCCTGTGAAGGCACAATGACCCAGGTTAGGGGAATTCTAGAGCAGTGAGTCTGAAGTGGGTGGGTGGGAGAAGCATCATAGAAGCAGAGGGGAGGGTAGATGGGATAGCAGGTTTGCAGAGGGGAAATTAGGAAGGGGATAACATTTGAAATATAAATAAATGAAATAACCAATAAAACATGTTTCCATTTCAATTTCTACAAATTAGTTCATGATACAACTATTTTTCCAGGGAACACAGCCCTGAAAACTTCACCAAAGGCCCTCAGAACTCAAACTCATGTCTCTAACAGTGTGGCTTTAAAGGAGGACTCCTCGTGTTGTACAGTCCATAATGTTGAACTGTGTTCACCATTGCGATCACACAGTGGTCCAGAGAAGTCCATGAAAACTAAAGAGATATGGATCCAATTCCAGAACACAAAAATGAATCTGAAATGCAAACAAATTCAAGAAAAGGGACTAGAGAGAAGGAACATTAGAAAAACAGACAGTATTTTTACTCAAGTAAACTGAGATATTTCTGAAACATTATTATCCAATTAGACACTTTTGATAATTTTTTTATTTTTTATTTTTGATACTTTATTTACATTTCCAATGTTTCCCCCTTTCTATATCTCCTCTTTGGAAACCACCTATCCCCTCCCCATCCCCCACCTCTATGAAAGAATTCCACCTCTCACCCACCTGCCACCCACTCTTCTTGAAGTCACAATGAGCTTGGCACAGTTTGAAGCCATCTTACCCGTACAATAGTAGGGATAAGTCTGATCAGAGGGAGCCAGCATGCTGGTACTCAAGTCTCAAATGAATGTTCAGAAAAGATCATTGTAGATAATTAGGACACATTAATAGAAAAAGAAAAAAGAAAAAAAGGAGAAACATGATAGGACAATTCAGAAGCTATATGATATTATCTTTCTTATTTATTTATTTATTTATTTATTTTGATTTTTCGAGACAGGGTTTCTCTGTGTAGCCCTGGCTGTCCTGGAACTCACCTGTAGACCAGGCTGGCCTCGAACTCAGAAACCTGCCTGTCTCTGCCTCCCAGGTGCTGGGATTAAAGGCGTGCACCACCACTGCCCGGCTATCTTTCAATAAGAAAACAATTAGGTATTAGATAGTGACATCATTTTGTGAAGCTTGTTCATATTGGCTAAAGTGACACTTCTCATAACTAAAAGAATTTTACATCAACACATAAAGCAACTTGTTTTTCTAGATTTTTGCCCTCCTATCCTCATAGCTAATTGAAAGACAATATGACTGCAGACCGGACATGTACTAGAGGCAACTTATCAATCATGTGACATAGAATTTCTATGAGAGGATGCTCGCTCTTTCATGGAAGCATTAGCTCTCCTGCGAGTCCCTGCTATGCCACTGTCTCCTTGTCTATGGTGTCATCGATTCTTTCAACAAAACCTTTATCTACAAAAAACAATATGACTCAGTGTCACCTTTGGCTCAATGCAAACCTTCCTTAGTGGTGTTGAAACCTATGAGGAGAGTCAACTCATCTAATGGGTTATTCAGAGAGGCCCCATCTGCCCTGGCAGTCCACCATCAGCCTCTGATTCATAACTGGGGAGTTTTTGAGGGGCTCTGTAGAAATTTGATCATCTGTCCTCTCTTTCTGCCCAAAATATTTCGCTAGGGAGACTGAAATAAAACGTCTTTATCACATAAATTTGTCATTTTTTTAGGGCAGATGATGACCCACTATTTAGTAGACCCAAATATGGCAATAGAATGTGCCCTGCTCTCTGACACCCAAGATCTGCAAGACAAAAGTAAATCTACTTAGAATACGTAAAATTGGAATCCTCTAAGAGAAAGAAAAGGGTGTCTAGTTAATGTCAAGTAGGTAGGCAGAGAATGGACCCTCCCTTATAGGTGGCTGTCATCCCCACCTCTCATTTTCCTGGTAACATACAAAGGAAAACAAGGTGACTGCCCCTCTTTTGGCAGTTGTGATGGACTGAAATGGACAACTGTTCCTTCTATAACTACCTAATGATTAATTTGGGACCTACAAAGCTTGAACAAATGTCTTATACTTTATATAATAAAGTCCTTATATTCTGCTGTGTGCTAAACTCTAGTGATGTTAGCCAAGTGGCTTACCAGCATCTACATCTATATTGCTGAGCACATGCAAGTGTGTAGGAGTATGGCTAGCTTGCTTTAGGAAGTTTTGAGATACTTGAGCAAACACACTGTAAATGCAGCACGATCATACAGGACATGAAAGAAGTGCTCTGTCTTCCTGGTTGTGGGGTAAAGACCTCTGCAGGAACTTTTAAATCAAACTGCTTCCTGATACAGTGGAGTTGGGACTTTCTAGATGAAACCTTACTTCCAAATCCCACTGGGGTTCTATCTTAGTCAATTTATTTATTCTCTCAGGTACTGATCTCCCTTATTATGAAAGAAAAGAGTTGAGTTCTTATTATCCTTAGTTAAACTTTCTTAGTTAGGATTTCCATGCCCACCTTCAAGATTAAATACAGAAAGGATGTATTATCTCTAAGCATTCAGTATAATAGACATAACTTTGTATTTAAAAAAAATTATGCTTTTGTAACAGTCATATCAAGATCATATCAATTTAAACTTAAAGTCAAATTCTAACACCTCCATCGGCTCTGTTTCCCTTGAGACCTCTGCATACATTGAGAGCTTTCACAAAGGATGGCTTGCGCATGCTACTGTTTTGGTCTTTCTCTTTTAGTGCACAAAGTATATGTTGTCATACAACAATCAGCAAGTTAAACTCTATCATACACCAAAATCATCCTAGTGTTTCTGGGTAACCGACATCAGCCTTCACCTTAGTCTTGGAAACCACTTATACATATTTAGTCGCTTCACATAGATTTCAGAAAGTCATATACGGAATATGTAGAATGTAATAATTTGAGTTTTTCAAATAGAAAATGTTTGTGATTCATCTTTATTATCAGATGCATTCACTATTCAACCTTACTATCTTCCTTGATTGTTTAGTCTTCCTTCTTGGATTCTTCATTTATTTCAATATTAAATAGCTACTCCAAGAGTTTTTTATTGAGGAGAGATTCATTTAGGGGGCTAATCTCTTTAGTTCTTAAGATACAACTATTACTGACTAAAATGTATATTTTACTGGGAAAATTGGGGTTTTGTTCTTGTTGTTAGTCTCCTGTGAAAGAATTAAAAACAGACTTGGGAAGAAGCTCAAAGGCGATTAGAGCCTCAGAAGGGGGTGGGGTGGAGGAGACAGCAGAATAAGCAAACTGTAATCTTTGGAACTACCAACTAGAGGAAGATGGAGAAAATAAAGAGAGAAAGTCATTAAAGGAACAATTTTTCCTCCCATCTCCATTTTCAAGTGAACCAAATTTCCTGGGATTTTGGACTCCTGGCCAGGTGATTGACAGGCCCAGCTGGATTAACTCATTAGTATGTAATATGCTAATTTTTGGAGTAGATTAAAATAGTATGTATCCTGGGCCATGTTATACTTTCTCAGTTACCAAGAAATGAAAGATGAGGTTCAAAGCCACACGTAAGGGAAGAGTCTTTTCTCAATGGGCTCCAACACTACTAATCCCTGACACCTATCTACCCACCTGACATTAGTTCTATCATCCTTTCTCTTTCTTAGTGGATTCCAATTAATATATTTTAAGTAGTTTTTTTTTTTTTTTTTTTTTTTTAGGGTTATTA
>JAPYYD010005351.1:0-12205 GCA_028551405.1 Uromys caudimaculatus | reverse complement strand
TTCTTACCCTTGCCTTTTGCCATCTTGTTGACTCTGTTGTTAGTTGATCTTACTCTGTCCGGTTGTGGCTTGCCCCTCCTGTAGATCTCTGTGTCAGTACTCCTTGAAGACCAGCTCTCTCTGAGAGGTGTTTGGGTTTCGGGAGCTGTCCCTCAGGGTCCGCTCTGGGGTGTAGAATGGGATCAGAAGGATCTTGTCCCCAGCTGTCCCTTGTTTCCTATGCTCCAAAGGTTCTGTAAAGGTCTCTCTTGATCCAGAAGTGGTGGTTTTGCCTGTGCTCAAAGGTGTGTCAGCACTTCTGGGATTCTCTGTTCACGTGGGGCCTTGTGGCCCAGGCTGAGGTCCCCAGGCACCGGTGTAAATCGGAAAGTTCACAGTTTTTCTGTCCACGGGTTCTCAGGCCCCGGATCCCGGCAGATCCGGGCGGGTCTGGGCGAGACAGACAACCAACTTTAAAGTGAAATTATATTTCATGTGCGGTAGGACAGGGCATATTTTAGAATAAAACCCTAAAAAGTTACATGCTAACCTCACAGTCAACAATGTCTCTTTGTCCTCTGCCCAAGAGAAGAGAGTAGAATTGGATACAATCATGGAAGTCAAAATAAGTCACAACTGAGCTAGCTGTTCAAGAAAGCAAAAAGTCTCTTTTGTTAAATGTTTTGACGAACTTGCCTGTGTGCATGCATGCATCCATGTGTTTGTGTGCATGTATGTTTGAGTGTATATGCAGGAGAGTGTGCTCATGTGCATGTGTATGAGTGTGTGCACATGCGTGTATGTACATGTGTATGTGTGTGCTCCTTTACATGTGTGTCTACATCAGTGCATGTACCAATAGAGGTCAGAGGGTGACATAAAGTGTCTTCTTTTTATCACTTTCTACCTTAATTTTATAAACAAGGTCTTTCACTGCACCTGGAAATCACTGTTTCTGCTGGAGTAGCTGGCTGGTAAGCCACCAACATCCACTTGTCTCCACCATCACCACACCCAGTTTACACATGAGTGCTGGAGATCTGAATCAGATCAGGACACTTTACTGAGCCATCTCCTCAACCTCTGGGAGTGACTCTTTGAGCATGTTTCCTAGGTTATACATTTATGGTTTCTCAACCAAATGGAAAAACATAGGGGGTAATCTGTTTTCAGTTTCCTGGTTTAAGAGAAGATTCCCAACAGTCTCTGGGTGCTTGCTTTCTTCACACTCACATATCCTGTATCCTGCTCTTTGATATGAATAGTTAGGATACTGTCTGATGCCACTAGAGGCCCTCTGTCTCACCAACTCCATGACTCATCTTGGGACACATTTAACCCAGTGAAGATAACAAATATCATCACAAAAAAAAAACAAAAAAACAAAAAAACAAATATCATCACTCTATGACTCAAGTTTCTTAACTGACAGTTTGTGTGGCTAATGTTTGCTTCAACTAGATTAAAAACAGGATGGGGAAAGGACTTCTGGAGCAGACTCTTGTACAGTCAAGCAAAGTGATCTGACAGTAAAAAAACAAGCCTTATGATCTAGGATAACATGCATAATATAAAATTAACTTCTAGTTTAGAACAAATACAATTAATATGCTTAGAATTATTTTTTTTCATGACAATAAGCTCCTGTAATATACATAAGTCCTTATCTCTTTCCCCAAATCTTTATCTTTACACTGACCCTTTTCTGAACTACCCCATTTTATTTTATTTTAAATCTGTAAGCATTTACATTTCCTTAACCTTCAAGATTATTTTAAAAGTGGAGACAAATACAATCATAAAGGAAGTAATCTCATTTTACCTAACTCATAGAACAACTCATAAAATCAACAAATATTTGATTTAGATTTACAGTCTAGGGGAACCCAAAGAGTTTATCTGCTTTAGCCTTTTGATTTAAGTTAAGATTCATATTACACCATTTAGGCAAATGCCAACCAATATATATGTATGGAAAGAACCAGTTTAGTAAATCTGTTATGACATTCAATAGATCTACAATAAAAGACACAGTCACACAAGATCTGTAAGATTTCTGTACAACAACAAAAAAGTTGGGTAGAGGGATTTATACAGGAGAAATTGGCAGTTCAGTCATTGATATCAAAGTAACAGCATCCAGTGTTGTTCTTATTCAAGTGTACACATTACTCTTAAAGGTATGGTTGTTGCAAAGGCCAGCTTTCTGCTGATGCTGAGGGCCCACATGTGGAAGTACAGGCTAACAGTCTGACTTCTGCCATTCACAACATCAGCCAGTACTCTCTCCTTCCCTTTACTTGGATAAGTAGTAATGTTTCACTTGTGGTACGGTTGTTAAAAAACAAGGATAAATGAAGAGACTACTGTGCCAGCTGTGTGTGAAGGTGATGATAGACTGTGTGTCCCTTTCAGTGCATCACAATTCCATGCCCTCCAATTCTGAAATTGCCTCACTTCTTCTCAAAGAAGGAAAGACTGTAGTAGAGACAAAGAACGGGAGCCCATGGAGCTTCAGACATAGTACAGTGCCCGTATTAGCTAAAGACAAAATGGTGAGCGTTTAAACTCTAAAAGCCAAAGTATCTCCAGGAAAACAACTCAAATATAACCCACACTCATATGTGTGTGGGGTGTGTGTGTGTGTGTGTGTGTGTGTGTGTGTGTGTGTGTGTGTGTGTGCAATTTTCTCTAATTTGGATCTGCAATGTCTCCATGATGATTACAGACAACACTCATTTTCTTAAATGTCCTAAAGTCCTATTCCTGGCTTCCTAATCTGCTGATATGCCTCGAGATCATTGGGGAAATGCCCCTGAGAGAGATTTGGAGAACACCTCTATTTTTCTCTGTTTTATGTCTCAGACGTGAAGCAAGCATTTCTGGCCTACCACACATTCACTATCATGCTGTATCGGCTTACCATTGGCCACAAAAAACAGGCCAATGGACCATTTACATTAATAGAAAAGTGGTTTCTTCTACCTGTACTAAATAGATATTAAACTATTTAATTGAGTATACGTTGAAAAAAGTATCAGATTCTCTGTGTTCCTTAAGACGATGGTTAGAGTATTAACATACTAAATTTAAAAATCACAAAGCTTCTTAAAGGTCAAATCCATGTCAACCCCAAGCTGACTTCCCTAGCTCAGACACCTCTCCTCCATCTTCCTTTTCCTCCAACTTTTCTTTTCCTCAAACTGCCAACCAAAGGCTATTGATGTTGTAACCCCAGAAAACTCTTTAATCCACCATCTCCCTCCATTAGTCAATGTTTTCAGCTTAGTCAATTCCCACCTGTGTTATTGCAGTTTCCCTCCTGGCTGCCCCTGTCCAGCCTGTATCACTTTACCACACTGAACAAGTGATATTTCTGAAACACCAATCAGGCCATGGCAATGGGATAGGCCATCTTTTAGCAGCCGCTATCAGCATGGCTGTGAAGTGGAGGGACACCCCTCCCCTCTGTGTTTTCATTCGTCTTTCCAAAGGAATAGTGCTGAAATTCTTTGCCTACAACAGAGGATTTCTATGATAATTATTTCAACACTGATTCCCCTCAACTACATTTTAAGGATTATAAATGTCAGAGAAACTAGTCTATGATAGAAAGCTATGTTTTAAAGTTCTAACTGGCAGAATACTAAATTATGTTTCATAGCATGGTGCCATCGATGGGAAATGCATAATAAACTCCTAGGAGGAAATAACGTCAAAGTTTATGTTGTTTCTCTACTAATGATGATTACAGACAACACTCATTTTCTTAAAATATGTTTCCTCATTTTCCACAGAGGTCACATAATTCGTCTCTAATAAAGGGAATGTTTTAGCTTTTCAAACCTGAGCTGTCTGAAAGAGGCATGAATCCAAAAAAGAAGTCCTAATACTGAAAGCTGCTTTTGACATTCAGACGAGGGATGTAAAGAGATTACTTCTTGAACTACTTTGAGAAATTGGTCTTCTCTTTGTGTTTGTTCCAAGGCTTCTTTCCAGGCGATGTCACCAAAGGTGACTCCAAACCACCTTCACCAACGTAACAAGCATATTTTCTCCACATCCTCATAGCACCTGATACCTTAGATCTTTTTATAAATAGTCATTCCCATGGAGAGGAGATGAAATTTCTTTGTGATTTTAAAGTATTAAGATTTACATCTACTAATTCTGAGAGACCTTGAAAGACTTCCATATAAGTCTGTAACAGTTCCAGGACAGAAATGTTATTAGATGCAACATTTGGAAGAAAGAAGTAGAGAGACCCTTAATCCCAGATAATCACTGGCTTTATATAAAATGATCACTGAAATTCTAACTGTTCATCTACTGGGAAATTTTGGTAGCTAATTTTCTCATTGTGACAAAATCCATGACAAACACAATTTGTGGAAGGGTTTATTTTGGCTCACAATTGGAAAGTAGACTCTGCCTTGGTAGGGAAGGCATGGTAGCCAGCACACAAGGCAGCTGGTCATTTCACAAGTGCCAGTACTCCTTTTAATTCAGTCTGGGACCATGGGACAGGTTGTGGTAGTACCCACTGTTAAGAGTGGTTTGTTCCAACTCAGGTGACAGCAGATGCTGGCGAGAATATGGAGAAAGAGGAACACTCCTCTATTGTTGGTGGGATTGCAAGCTGGTACAACCACTCTGGAAATCAGTTTGGTGGACCCTCAGAAAAATGGACATAACACTACCTGAGGACCCAGCTATAGCTCTCCTGGGCATATACCCATAAGATGCTCCAACATGTAATAAAGACACATGCTCCACTATGTTCATAGCAGCCATATTTATAATAGCCAGAAGCTGGAAACAACCCAGATGTCTTTCAGCAGAGGAATGGATACAGAAAATGTGGTACATTTACACAATGGAGTACTACTCAGCTATTAAAAACAATGACTTAATGAAATTCGCAGGCAAATGGATGGAACTTGAAAATATCATCCTGAGTGAGGTAACTCAGTCACAAAAGAACCAACATGGTATGTACTCACTGATAAGTGGATATTAGCCCAAAAGTTCAGAATACCCAAGATTCAGTTCAAAGACCATATGAAGCCTAAGAAGAAGGAAGACTAAAATATGGATGCTTCAATGTTTCTTAGAAGACTCACAGGAGGAAATATGGAGACAAAGTGTGGAGCAGAGACTAAAGGAACCGCCATCCAGAGACTGCCCCACCTGGGGATCCATCCCATATACAGATACCAACCTGGACACTATTGTGGATGCCTGGAAGTACTTGCTGATGGAAGCATGATAAGCTGTCTCCTGACAGGCTCAGGCAGAGCCTGACAAATACAGAGGCAGATGCCCACAGCCAATCATTGGACTGAGCGTGGGGTCCTAGATGGAGGAGTTGGAGAAGGGACTGAAGGAGCTGAGGGGGTTTGCAGCCCCATCGAGGGAGCAAAGGTGTCAACTGTCCAGACCCCCATGAGCTCCCGGAGACTGGACCTCCACCAAAGAATATGCATGGAGGGACCCATAGTGCTGGCCGCATTTGTGGCAGAGGAGGGCTTTGTTGGACATCAGTGGGAGGAGAGGCCCTTGGGCCTTAGTGTGTTTGATGTCCCAGTGTAGGGGAATGCTATGGAGGGAAGACAGGAGTGGGTAGGTGGGTGGGAGAACACCCTCATAGAGGCAGGGAGAGGGGGGATTTGATAGGGATTTCCGAAGGGGAGTCCTGGAAAGGGGAAAACATTTGAAATGCAAATAAAGTAAATATCCAATAAAAAAAGAAAAAAATACTAAGAGGAGGAAGTAAAGAGGGGAGCGAATCATAAATCAAGTATAACTATATACATGTATGAAAAAAAAAAGTCATGATGGTATTGTGGCTGCTGCTGTTTACTGTAATGATAAATAAATGCTAATTTTTAAGTTAAAAAAAAAAAAGAGTAGTTTGTCCCAATCTTGAAAGAGCCTCAGTGGTTGGCTTTGTCTTTTAGAAGTCTTCATATTCTATCAAGTTGAAAATCAGTATTAACTATTACAAGAATTTGCTTTTTTATTTTGATTTCAATAATTATTTGAAAAACTGTTTTATATCCTGCCTTCATCTTTTTACAGTCTTTGAATCACAATTATCACAGCTTCTCCAAACTGCTTTATGAATGATGCTGTCCATCAGTCCAACAAAGAACTTGAGTCTGTCTCCAAGTTTGTCCTGTCCCTACCCTTCACTGAAATGTTGAATCAATTCAGCAAAGTGCCAATAGTACAATCTTGGGTCTCAGATTAAAACTCTCATCTCTACCTCATTTCTATCTCTAGATATTCTAGAACAATAAGCTAAGGCAAAGCAATGTGAAGGCAGTCTATGATTAATTTCATGTTTTTTCTCTGTTAACAAATATACTTATAATCATTCTATACTTCTCTTTCCTCAAGACAGTAAAAATAGGTCATTCTGTTGAAATTTCTTTTTATATAACAAAACAAGTAGTTATCCTCTGCCATTGTATCTGTTCACTTATCTTCCCTACTACATACCAGATAACTGCTTTAGCAGAACTGGCTCATTTGCTTATGTAAATGATATGGGACATGGTACAAGAAAGTGTATATAGGTACATAAACGTGTTTGTATATGTATATATACACAATTTACTTACACACACATTCACGCTCTAGAGACTAAACCTAGGATCTTGCATATACTAAGTAATTCCTCTATCACTGAAGTATATTCCTAACCCCGGTTTGTTTGGTTTTTTGGTGTGTTTTTTTTTTTGTTTTTTTTGTTTTTTTGGCTTTTTTGTTTTGTTTTTGTTTTGTTTTGTTTTGTTTCTTTAAGACTACTTGACTGTCCTTGAGTTCATTCTGTAGCCCAGGCAGTCTTTGAATTTGTTATCTTTATGCCTCTGTCTATCAAGTCTCCTAAATTATAGGCCTGTGTTATAAGGACAAGCTCAAGTCAATAAAAATGTATAATATTTATGACTATATCTAAAAGATGTAACTTACCAGGTTGATGGCACACAATTATAATTCCTGAACTTAAAAGGTAGAATTAAGAGGATTATCATGAATTTACGGCTAGCCTAAGATGCAGTTGAAAACTTAAAATGTTGAAACTTAATAGTAATTAAATAGATAACTATTTGTACACAGAACAGTACATGGTTTCCTTATTACAGCGCATATAAAGATAATTAAGAAAATTGAATATGACTATACTAATTCACTGTACTAACTCAGGACTGATGGTGGATTGAGAATGGTTATCTTGGTCTTTGAGGGAAGACTTTAGCTACACTCAGGAAACTTGGCTAGTGGTAGAATATCCTAACCATTTACATAGCAAACAGCCTTGGAAAATAAGAGAGAGAGTTTTCACTCTAGGACAGCAGGTTTCCTGTTTTCCTCACCAGGATCACTTCTTTCCGTTTCTTCCTCTAATTCCTCCCATGTTCCCTGCCCCTTGCTTCCATTGAAATTGACAGCCTCTTCTTTGCACATGCATATATATTCATAAATATATACAAAATCCTGATGACTCTATTCAGCATTGCTTGTATCTATATAATTTCAAGATAATTTGGTATTGGATAATCAACTGGAAGGCTTTTCCCTGTGGAAGACCACTTCTCTCAGAGACCCGTAATTGCCTGAAGTTCTTTTCCTAGGAATGGGGCCTGTGAGACTTTCTCCTTCCATGTTAGCATGTTTATTGGTGTTGTCTATGTAAGGTAATCCTTAGGCGGCCATATTTTGAGTTATTATCAGTGATGCTTCCCTGACATTTCTAGGAGATGCAGGCTGAAGTACATTTTCTGTTCCTCTGGCTCTTAAATTCCTTCTGCCTCCTCTTCTGTGGTGCTCTTTAAGCCTTAGACTTGGAGTCATGTTGTAGATATATATTCATTTGTACTGGGAATTCCAGGATCATTTGTTTCCTGCATTTTTTTACCAGTTGTAGTTTTCTATAGCAGTCTCTGTTGCAAATAAGATCTTCTTTGGTGACATATCTTATCGGTGGACATAAGGATAAGTATTTAGAATATAGTTACAATCTTGACAGTTTAGGAAAGTGGCAGTAGTGGATTATCTTATAAATTCCATGACCTTGAGTAGTTGGCCAGGAATACCTCAACTCTTAAAATTATTTTATGCATGTTCTCACCTTAACCAAGTACCATTTTCTCAGTGTTTGCAACAATTTTATCAATGTCCTTCAATTCTATGTAATATTTATAGAAACATTTCAGAGATAGATGTGGACATAGGTGCAGAAGGAGGTGGAGAAATGTGCATATATGTGTGAATAAAATAAATTTATAAGATTAATTTTAGAAGAAAACAAATTGATAGCATATATATATAATTAAATTAAAAATAAAAAATCAATATTTCATAGCCTTACTAGCAATAGCCAAAGTAAGGTTTGCATTTCTCCTGTGATTTATTTCATAAATAAACTCCAAAGCTTGATGGAACCTGGCATGACAAGTGTTGTGTTTACAGTGCCAACAATGAAAGATTCAGTTACTGATGGAAACCCACCTGTGAGCACAAGCAGCCTCCTGCCAGTGAAGCTCATTTAGAAATTCCTAATGGTTTTGATTCAAAGAACTCCCTGGAGACTGGATTGATTACATCAGTATTTCTGGCTGCAATGGTCAAAATAATGCCCATGGGATATGGGGGAAATTGTGATGGATATTCAAAGCCCTACAAGTTGAAGAGAAAATCCACTTTTCTGCCTGGGAGTTCCATCCCATAAAAAAATTGAAATGCATCAACAGTGAAAAATGAATCTCTTCCAAGTGTATGAAGAAATGAAAATGTACAACATGCAACTCTTCTGGAGAAATGGGAAAAATCTCCCTGCATAAAGCCTTTTTCTCTTTACTCAATTTAACTGGAGATGTAAATATTGTATCAAGTAACCTATTGCGTTATTAAATATACATGATACTGACTTGGGAAATAAGGATTGATCAGCCTTCATGATACACAAAAATCTATGGAGTTTTTAATCAATGCTCTCTAGATAGTCTGTGTTGGAAAATTACCTGAAGTTTGGGTATATGCCCAAACAGTACAACTTGAAGCAATAGTAATGGAATTTTTGAGCCTTTGTTTATGGATAAAAGCTTATAATTTTCAATTAAGTATACATTTTAAATGAGAACAAATTAAAGCTCCCAATATGTTGATATTCTGCTTGCAAGAAGATAAAGTATGGAACATTTCCTTCCTGTTTTTGTTTTTCATTGATTTGTAATTGTACAAATTAATGTAGTATAGCATATTTCAATACCCTTGTACAAATCTTAATGACCATATCCATATAATTGTCATTTCTATCAGAAATATTTATTGTCTCTTTGTATTGGGAACATTCAAAAGTTCCGAAGAACAGCCACATTGAAACACAGAATTGCCGACTTTAATTACTCTGTTGTGCTATAGACATAAGAAGTAGTCCTCAAATCTTACTGCACACTGATAATACTAACCCACCTTCATGACACTCACCCATATATGAGAACAATATTTTTAGAGGCCACCTATAAGTGAAATACATATATCTATCTTTCTATGCTTGAAGTATTTCACATAAGAAAATACTTTCCAGGTTCATCCATGTTGATGCAATTATCACGATTTCATTCTTTTAAGAATAATGCAGCTCTGCCTGGGCCACCAGGGGTCCAGAGCCAAATAGTGCCAGGAGAAAGCTAACCTTCCAGGAGGGTGGAAAAGCCGTGAGGGGGGATTAAGGCAAGCACCACTGCTCACCAGAACCCGCCCGGAACCCTAGGGACACACGGACTGAGATAGAGTTGGGGACCGGAACCTGCTAGTTTCCATCTGTGGCTGGAGACCTCTGCCTGGGCCACCAGGGGTCCATAGTCAATTAGTGCCAGGAGAAAGCTACCCTCCCAGGAACATGGAAAAGCCATGAGGGGGAGTTAAGGCGAGCACCACTGCTCACCGGGACCTGCCCGGAACCCTGGGGACACACGGACTGAGGTAAAGTTGGGGACAGAAACTTTCCAGTTTCAATCTGTGCCTGGGGACCTCAGCCTGGGCTACAGAGCTCCAGGAGAGAGATGGTACCCCAGGAGTGCTGACACACCTTAAAGCACAGGCAAAACCACCACTTCTGTTCAAATTCACTAGATCAAGAGGGACCCTTGCAGAGCCATCAGGACACAGGAACCAAGGGAGAGCTGGGGACAAGATCCTTCTGGTTTCTGTCTGCACCCCAGAGCTGACCCTGTGCCACAGCCCTCCAAACCCAAATACTTCTCAGAGAGAGCTGGTCTTCAAGGAGTATTGACACAGAGGCCTGCAGGAGGGACAAGCCACAGCCAGAGAGAATAAGACCAGCTAACATCAGAGTTAACAAGATGGCAAAAGGCAAGGGCAAGAACATAAGGAATAGAAACCAAGGCTACTTGGCAACATCAGAACCCAGCTCTTCCAGCACAGCAAGCCCTGGATACCCCAACACACCAGAAAAGCAAGAGTCAGATTTAAAATCATTTCTCATGTCGATGATAGAAGACTTTAGGAAAGAAATTAACACCCTTAAAGAAATACAAGAGAACAGAAATAAACAACTAGAAGCCCTTATAGAGGAAACACAAAAATCATTAAAGAATTACAGGAAAACATAATCAAACAGACAAAGGAAATGAACGAAACTAGCCAGAAGCTAAAAATAGAAATAGAAACAATAAAGAAATCACAAAAGGAGGCAACCCTGGAGTTAGAAAACCTAGGAAAGAGATCAGGAGTCATAGATGCAAGCATAACCAACAGAATACAAGAGATAGAAGAGAGAATCTCAGGAGCAGAAGATACTATAGATAACATCGACACAACAATAAAAGAAAATGCAAAATGCAAAAAGCTCCTAACCCAAAACATCCATGAAAGCCAGGACACAATGAGAAGACAGAACCTAAGGATAATAGGTATAGAAGAGAGTGAAGATTCCCAACTTAAAGGACCAGTAAATATCTTCAACAAAATTATAGAAGAAAACTTCCCAAACTTAAGGAAAGGGATGAACATAAATATACAAGAAGCTTACAGAACTCCACATAGATTCAACCAGAAAAGAAATTCATCCCGTCACATTATAGTGAAAACATCAAATACACAAAACAAGGAAAGAATATTAAAAGCTGTAAGAGAAAAAGTCAAGTAACATATAGGGGCAGACCTATCAGAATTACACCTGACTTCTCACCAGAGACTATGAAAGCTAGAAGATCCTGGGCAGAACTCATACAGACCCTAAGAGAACACAAATGACAGCCCAGGCTGCTATACCCAGCAAAACTCTCAATTAACATAGATGGTGAAACCAAAATATTCTATGACAATACCAAATTTACACAATATGTTTCCACAAACCCAGCTCTACAAAGGATAATAGATGGTAAACGTCAACTCAAGGAGGGAAACCACATCCTAGAAAAAGCAAGAAAGTAATATTTCAACAAACTGAAAAGAAGATAGCCACACAAACCTAAAAGTAACATCGAAAATAACAGGATCTAACAATCACTATTCCTTAATATCTCTTAACATCAATGGACTTAATTCCCCAATAAAAAGAAATACGCTGACAGACTGGATCCATAAAGAAGACCCAGCATTTTGCTGCATTCAGGAAACACACCTCCATGATAAAGACAAACACTACCTCAGAGTAAAGGGCTGGAAAACAATTTTCCAGACAAATGTTCCCAAGAAACAGGCTGGAGTAGCCATTCTAATATCGGATAAAATAAACTTTAATCCAAATGTCATCAAAAAAGATAAGGAAGGACACTTCATACTCATCAAAGGAAAAATCTACCAAGAAGAACTCTCAATTCTGAACATCTATGCTCCAAATGCAAGGGCACCCACATTCATAAAAGAAACTTTAATAAAGCTCAAAGTACACATAGCACCTCACACAATAATAGTAGGAGACTCCAACACCCCATTATCATCAATGGACAGATCTTGGAATCACAAACTAAACAGAGACACAGTGAAACTAACATATGTTATGAACCAAATGAATTTAACAGATATCTATAGAACATTTCATCCTAAATCAAAAGAATATACCTTCTTCTCAGCACATCATGGTACCTTCTCCAAAACTGACCATATAATCGGTCACAAAACAAACCTCAACCGATGCAAGAAGATTGAAATAATCCCATGCCTCCTATCAGATCACTACGGATTAAGGCTG
>JAPYYD010005350.1:0-12206 GCA_028551405.1 Uromys caudimaculatus | reverse complement strand
TATTAGCCCTCTATCGGACATAGGATTGGTTAAGATCTTTTCCCAATCTGTTGGTTGCCATTTTGTCCTATTGGCAGTGTCCTTTGCCTTACAGAAGCTTTGCAATTTCATGAGGTCCCATTTGTCGATTCTTGATCTTAGAGCATAAGCCCCTGGTGTTCTGTTCAGGAACTTGTCCCCCATACCCAGGTGTTCAAGACTTTTCCTCACTTTCTCTTCTATTAGATTCAGTATATCTGGTTTTATGTGGAGGTCCTTGATCCACTTGGATTTGAGCTTTGTACAGGGAGATAGGAATGGATCAATTCTCATTCTTCTACATGTAGACTGCAAGTTGAACAAGCTCCATTTGTTGAAAATGCTGTCTTTTTTCCACTGAGTGGTTTTAGCTCCTTTGTCGAAAATCAAGTGACCATAAGTGTGTGGGTTCATTTCTGGGTCTTCAATTCTATTCCATTGATCTGCCTGCCTGTCACTGTACCAATACCATGCAGTTTTTATCATTACTGCTCAGTAGTATAGCTTGAGGTCAGGGATGCTGATTCCCCCAGAAGTTCTTTTGTTGTTGAGAATAGCTTTTGCTATCCTGGGTTTTTTGTTTTTCCAAATGAATTTGAGAATTGCTCTTTCTAAGTCTATGAAGAATTAAGTTGGAATTTTGATGGGACAGCATTCATTTCTAAATAAGGCTTCCCACTCCAAAATCATTGGGCCAGGAAGGGAAGAATGGCAAATATCCCTCCAATCTTGGGGGCTGTTTATGTTGGCAACATGACTTTGTAGGAGAGATTTTGTCCAGGATGCCCTCTTCCTTCACTGCCTGCCTGAGTTCTTTTAAGTCTGAGACTTGGAGTGGGTACCAATCGAGTGGTTTAGTTTGACTGGGGTTGATATTAACTGGGAATGGTTGAGCATTATGGATTTCTAGCTCCGTATCAGACTCCTGAGTAGCATGGGAGGTGGGGTTAGTTTTTGCAAGAGAGCCTTGGGAACTACAAAGCTGTTGGGTGTTAGAAGGTTGGGTGTAAGAGACTACAATTCTTTCCCTTTTCTGGCCAGGATAAGGGGGAGGAGAAAAATCTCTTTCTGGTCGAATGGGGGAGGTGCAGTAGTGGGAGAGGCAGGCAGAAGCTCTTTTGTTTTTCTAATAGAGCCTTGCTCTTGAGTGGGAGAGGGAGGGGAAGGAAGAGAAGGTTTGTTTAGTGTTTCCTCCAGGGCATTAGGGGGAGGGGTTGGTAAATGGATTTTATTTCCCTTATCAGTTGGGTAAAGACTTCAAGAAGCAAGATAGGGTGGATCTTAGGTCCTTGATTTTTGGGTTCATCTGATTGAGGAGGCTCAGGAGCTGTGTTGCCATCACCCTGTCCTATTTTAGGTGACGGACCAATGCATTGTCGAATTGCAGCTAAGATTGGCAGAAAATCATGGGAGGGTGTTTTTCCTTTTTGGGTATCTCTGTTTTTGATGAGAGAAGCTACTCAGGCCCATGAGTCTGGGCTATAATTGTTATCATTGGCCATGCTTGGTGCTATCTTGAGGACTTTCTCCTAAAACCAAGAGGCTTGTTTTTTGACTATTTTTATTCTATGAGATTTTAGAAGGGCACGAATTTCCCTGGCCTGAGGAGATTTTTTGTGTGATTGTGAGCTGCCCATGACAGAAAAGAGGAGAAACGCTTTGTCCAATGGGAACGTTCCCTTGGCCTATTGGCTTTGGGGGATTCCACAATGGTCCAAAACGCTAAGCCTTCCCGCAGATTTAAGAACTGGCAACCGCCTTGTGGCTTTTAAGTGGCTGTTGCGTTACCAGTTTTTCTTGTTTTTAAGAGAAGTTAGATAGTGAGTCTTTGACAACACGCATTACGTGCTGCCGGAATTTGGACAGAGGCTGGAGGAACCTTCAGCCAACACAAGAGAGTAGCTCTGGCCAGAAGGCTTCAATTGCCTCTTCAGCTTATCTAAATTCACACGATGCCGCTGACTGAAACAGAAGAAAAGGACAGGTCTGATTTTGGGGGTCTTATCCTTTTGCGGTATCCATTCAACGCTGTCAGGTTGCCATTAGAGCCCTGTGTTGGTCGCCATATGTTGGGCTGCATGCTGGGAGCCTTCCTCGGGGGTCTCTGGCCCAGCTGAATGCAAGGGTTCTGGCAGGGGGGAAGCGCAAGTGGGGACAGAATCTCCTCCACCTTGTTCCCTGCAGGCTGTCACCTGAGTCATGCTAAGACACTGCACCCACTGCCCTGTGCTGAGTAGGCCAGGGCTGAGCCCACGAGAGGCCGACTAGCCTGTGGAGTGGAGCTTCTGGCAGCTCTCGGGAGAGCGGATTTCTTCCTGGGCCGAAAGTGTTACAGCTCTTATGATAGAAGCTCTCAGACACTGGAGTAGTTCTTGCACCTTTATTCCTTCTGGATGGCAGGGGAGGGGCCTACACAGGTTGGGATGGTCTAATATACTGTTTGGGAGGGGTCAGGGATTTGACAACTGATACTTCCTATTGGTTTGGTCTGGGGGCTTCTCGGTACCTCATTTTCTTGTGGGAGGGCTTAGCATTGATTTCTATGTGACAAATCTCACATGCCAAGCCTCTCTATATATAGGGGTTATAAAAGCTGTAGCCATTTTTACAGCAGTCTTCCAGGAGCATCAGCCAAAAACATATTACAGTCCCTCATGGATATTCCACTGGGTCTCCCAGAGTTTTCAGCCTGTGCTCAACCGGGTGTTAGATTGCCTGCCACAGATCACTGTGCCGCATACGTGTGTGTATGTGTGTGTGTGTGTGTGTGTGTGTGTGAGAGAGAGAGAGAGAGAGAGAGAGAGAGAGAGAGAGAGAGAGCTTACTGGTCACCTGTGTCTGAGATGTCAAACATCTGGGTACCTGTGAGTATGTTCATGCACAGACTAACATCTGTTGCCTGCATGGAGTTTATGCTCTTCCTGTGGACTTTAAAGGAAATGTCAAGATGATTAGCTGTAGGTCCAGTCACTTTTCTAGTTTTTAGAGGAATGATGCAGATTGTTAGATGGGGTAGTTTTACACTCCCTACACCATGTTTGCCTGTACCCTATAATTCCAAATGTCATTTGCATGTCCCAGCTTGGGTAGTCAGCTCATATCGGGTTACAGGTTGTTATACTCATGCATAAATTCTCCATACAATAAACTTCCAGCTTAGAACAACAACTTAGAACTACATTCTAAGAATTTAGAACTTAGACATTCTTAGAACTACAGCCCTGCCTGCTGGAGGTGTACCCTTTAATGTGGACTTCAGCCTGCTGATTTCTCTTTGACTGGGAGACTGTTTTTGGAGAAAGTCTATTTTGTTCCTCAAAAGTTTTTTAAAACATGTTTTGTAATGCCATTGACATACAATCACAGTCATGTTAGAGAGAGGACTCTCCCAGGCACATTGGTCTGTGGCTTCAAGGAATGGAGCAGGGTGGGCATCAAAGCTATAGCCAGTGGGTGTCAGGGCCGGGGGATCTATTTAATTCCATACCCAGCATGAGTAGCTTTGTCTCTCATAATATTTGGTTTGTGTCATCCCAAGACTCGAGCTATATTTATTCCTTCCACATTGTCCCTAAAGACTAAATACTCTTCTCCCTTAAGTACTGTGTAACCACCCACATTGTTCTTTGGTTGACTTTCCTGCCAGGATTTAACATATATGAGAGAGAGAGAGAGAGAGAGAGAGAGAGAGAGAGAGAGAGAGAGAGAGAGAGAGAGAGAATCATTGCACATCAGAGTCACTGACCACAATGAATTCGTATGGCTAGGATTCATTGGATTGACAAAAAAATTGCACAATAAAAATTGACACAGGATAAAATAAAATAGAGCATTGAGCAGCATCTCCCCACCTCTCTGAGATGTCAGGAGAGTATTGAATATTTTATTCATCTCTGTTCTTTATGTACCATGTTGTTCTGAAACTGTTGGTTGCTTTTGACACAACTTCCTACCAAGAACCTTTATGAAAATCTTTTTTATTTGATTCTTTTCCTTGGGCATTCTGTCTACAGTGAACAAACATGTTTCTGTCTTCTCAGCATGTTCCCTTGGCAGGTCCTGTGCCATTGAATTCTTTCTGTGTGTGGCTATTGAGTAGGAAAAACATGGTGCCTTTTTTCAGGGCAGTGAACAGCTTATTTTCCTGCTCACCATGTGCCTGGCACACAGCTGTGCTGAGGCAAGTAAGTCCCATTCAATGTTTGGTTCATGAATATGTGAAGTCACTGCAGTCAAACTGCAGTTAACGTAAGAGAACAATCTTCAGGGAACTCGAGAGACTCTCCTTTACTCACAATATGTGGATATGCACTGACTTGGAGGGGCTGGAATAGCTTCTAAGAAACTTTATAGAATTTCTCCTAAGTGGGAACAATTTACATTGACAGTGTGTGGCTGGAACCTGACTGTTCATAAATTCATTTTTTAAGATTTATTTTTGTTTGTATATCTCTCCCCATCTCTCTGTCTGTCTCTGTCTTTCTCTCTCTCTCATACACACACACATGTGTGTGTGCATGTGTGTGTGTGTGTGTGTGTGTGTGTGTGTGTGTGTGTGTACCTTGTGTATGCAGTACCAATGCATGCCAAAAGAGATCGTATCACCTGAAACTGGAGTTATAGGCTGTTGGGGGGGATCAAACTTGGGCCCTCTGGAAGAGAAGCAAGTGCTCTTAACTGTTGAATAATTTCTTCAACTTCTACTTAAAAATTCTTATCAATCTCTTCTGGAGAAATTTCCCAGCCTTCTTCAGCATCTAGATGAATCTTAGCTGTTTGTCCCGTATAAGCATGTTGGGTGGAGATGGCCCAATGTCAATGGCTGAGAAACCCTGTAGACATCTGCCCCTTGCCCCCTCCTCTTTGTCACAGTTTGTTCTTTGATGATGTCTTGGTCCCCACTCTCTTACTGAAATCCAGTGTGTGTGTTCAGCCCCATTTTAAACCTCTTGTGTTTTTTGCCCTTCATAGCCACCTGCCACCTCACTGATAACTGACAGCCAGGTGTGGATACTAGATCTAGCATCCAACAGTCCAGCTCTGACACACTCTTTCCTTATGAACTCTGCATGGTTTCTTCCAGAAATAATGGGCACATTAGGAGCTTGGTTGGCTGTTTCAACTCCTGCTTTCAATTAATCAGAGAACAACTCTTTCATGTGACTGATTGTTCCAGGGGAAATTAGACCCAGGTAGTCTAAGGGTTTATTACTATGTTAAAACCTTTCAGCTGTGTGCATGGTGAAATGGGAAGTTCTTTTTCAAATTATTTCTACCTAAAGAAATTTCAATGATGTATTTTCCTTTGTTTAATTTCATCACCTTCAGAGATCTCCCTGATGTCATTCACTGGTGTCATCCCTAACCACAAAATTCACCCTTGTAAACATCAGTTGGTCATATTAGCATTTGTTTGAAAGTAAGTTTCATTAATAAGCACTTCTGTTACTTATCTTAATAATTCACTCATAGAATGGCAATTTGTTTAAAGTATATAAGATGTTTGCTTGAAATATTTGAAATTATCCTTTATAGAGACATCACATTTTTGTATTGCCTCCTTAAAAATCCCAGTATCTAAAAATTGGCATTTATTAAGTATCTTAAACATGATTTTATATCCCTGGTTGTATTATGCATGAGCTTCATGTTTGATTTATTTTCCTTTCAGATTAAAGGTGACAGATGACAGCTGTAAGGGGGTGTTGTTTAAATTATTTTCCTTTTGCTGCTCTCTCACTGTTGCCTGGCATCTTAGAGAATTAAGTGGGGGAGAGAAAAACCAAAAAGAATGATTATGCAGAGGTTGTACCTGTAGTTCATGGGATGGGAGGCTGGGAAGGGTCTCAGGAGGGCTGTGGGAAGGGGAGTTGGATCAAAATTCAGGGCAATTGCTGGGAGTTATTGGAATTTCAAGACTTCCATAGCCCTGTGGACTGTTCAGAAGGGAAATGATGGTTTCTACTTCTGGCAAAAGATTCAGAGAGATCAAGCCACCATTTCATAATGTATGAGATGGATTTTGTCGCTGTGATTCCTCTGATGCAATTTACTTGGAATCTAGATCCTGTGTGCACATCAGGGTGCATGGGGTCTACTTTAAACTCCAGACTTGCCTAGAGTTCACAGGGCAAGGAAGAAGAGTGATGTGGAATGAAGTGTGGTGTGTGTGTGTGTGTGTGTGTGTGTGTGTGTTACAATAAGATTCCTGGAACTTTTTTAAGCAGAAGGAACAGGTGGCCTTGAACATATACCTCTCAATAGGTTCTAAATATATTAACACTCACACTGAACTTCTAATCATGTTCTGTAAAATTTGTGGTATCTATTACAGTAAGTATCCTTTAGAACTACATGTATGATAATTTTAGCTTTGTTTTCATTATTTTAATTATGTGCATGCATTGGGGTGTTATATGCACATGAATTCAAGTGCCCACAGATGTCAGAGGCTTGAGATCCCTCTTGAGGTGGAGTTTCAGGCACTTGTAAACCACCTGATGTGGGTGCTGGAAACTGAACTCTGGAAGAGCAGTATGTGCTCTGAACCACTGAGCCATCTGTGAAGGGATGTATAGAGTCATTTTTGAATAAATATCTAGGAGGTAAAATTATTGAGATTTTTTTCTCTAAACTTTTTCTTAAGAATACTCAGTTACATTCCAGGTGGTTTACGGATGCCAGAAAAGTATATTTATTCAATTAAAATAAACACACTGGTGAATGCATAATTGCTCAGTGATATGGTTTGAATGTGAATGAACCCACAAATCCACATGTTTGAGGACTCTGGAGGGTTTGGAATATTTGGTACTGGCTCCAAAGAGCATTTCTGGGCAAGCCAAGGTCTCAGCTCTGTAACCTGGCTCCATGGGAAAAAGTCTTGCCTCAAGTTGCTGCCCCCGTGGCCATTGGCTGTTTGCACTTCCATGCCTGCCTCACTGTGTGCCCACTGATGCTATGTGCTGAAATGAATCTTGCCTCCAATGTTCCTTTTTTCAGATATTTAGTTAGAATGATGAGAAAGTTAACTAACTCAAATACGATGAGTTTAGTTGATACAGGGCATGTTCAGATTGGGGAGGCATTTGCGTGTTGATGCTCTCTGGAAAGCTGTAACCTTGATGTAATTCTCATTTCAGTGTGGAAATGAAATGGATAGGATGTATGCGGTTGGTGGAATGAGACAGGAAAGGGTGCATGAAAGGATGGGATGCAAATGAGTTATGAGGAGATGTATGCGGCGAAGTAGTGTGGGATGAGGTGAGATGTATGAGGAGGGATGAGATGGGATGGGATAGGATGGATAGAATGGGGTGAGATGAGACAGGCTAAATTAGATGGAGGAATGTGATTGGATAGACTGGGATGCAGGTTGACATTTGTTCATTTGTTGGAATGAGATGAGAGCTAGGATGAGATAAAATGGATGGATCAGATAGGACAGGATGGATTACATGGGACAGCATGGGGTAGGATGAAAGTGAAGAAATGGGATGGGATGGGATGAGGGATGGGATAAAGGGTAGGATGAAGGATGGGATGAGAGATAGGCTGAGGGATGGGAGAAGGGATAGGATGAGGGATGGGATGAGGGATGGGATGGGGGATGGTATGAGGGATGGGATGAGGGATGGGATGGGGGATGGGATGAGGGATGGGATAGGCTGAGGGATGGGATGAGGGATAGGATGAGGGATGGTATGGGATGAGGGATGGGATAAGATGGGATGAGGGATGGGATGGGCGGAGGAATGGGAGGAGGGATGGAATGGGATGAGGGATGGGATGGGAGGAGGGATGGGAGGAGGGATGTGGGTGGGAACAGGATGAAAAATGGATGAGATGGGACCAGCTTGGCTGGGATTAGGGATGGTATGATATGGGATGGGTGAGATGCTTTTCAGATTTTTCTCCTGTTCTCTAGAGACAATATCACACTGGGTGGATACACACACCACGGTCTGAAGAACATTAGCACTTTGGATGTCTCAGTGACATTATCATTGCTGGTTTTCTTATACAAACATGAGGGGATGCTGGAAAAGAGAGTTGACATCAAGAAGTCACAAAGGCAACACAGAAAACTCAAAATAGTCCTGGGTTTTTTGTCTCCAGTGCAATACTGAGTGCCAGTTTACATAACAAGATGTCTATCAACTGCAGTGTAGTTCAAAGGAACATGGCCTCTTTTTGCTAATTTGTTATGTACTGTTGGCAGATCCATCATTATGCAAACAAAAATTCCCACATCATGCTGCTAATTCAAAAGGGAAAAAACCCAGCTCATTTGCCAATAGTATTGATCTGGAATCCATTTTACCCCTTTGAGGATGAAACTAGAAGCCTGTCAGATTAAGGTTGTTGCTAGTAAGGCCTAAAAGCATGAGTTCCATTCATTAAAATATGATAGTGTTAAGCTTACTTAAAAAACTCAAATCTGGATTAAGCCTTCATGTTTTACTCTTTGTGAAATCATGGTTGCAGTCTGAATATATTCAGCAACAAACAAAATCCTAGAGATACAAGAATGGATGAGGGCTTACAACCTTCCCAGGGCTTCTTTGGCCCATTAAGTTGAGCTAGTGAAACACCCATGCTCTATGCAACAGGTCTGATTGTGTAATAAAAAGCAAAGACCTGGGAAATTGTCATTCTTTGGTTTTAATTCCTTGGACCAGCTCAGCATTCTTCCAACTGTCCTGTGAAAATAAGCAGAATTCCTAATTGCTCACTATACAGGCTTTATAGATATACATGCACATACAAGTTCATATGCATATGTATGCATATATTTATAAGTATATGTACATGTGTGTGCACATGAATACAAACACATATAGTTTGTGTATTGGAAGTCAAATCACTAAGATTATTCTGAGCACTTCTTTGGGTCTCCTCCCACTCTTTAGCACAATAATTCTTCCTTGCTTACTCTTCTTTCTCCCCTTTCTTGTTATAACTAACATGTTTTCAATTGTGACTGTTTTTTGGCTTTATTTCATCTTATGCCAGCCACCAAGTTAATTCGTCTCTATGTAGCAGGTAGATTTTGGAGTTGCTTAATTATTGTTCAATTGAATATTAGATTATGCAAATGTGGAGAGTCACTAGGGAAAGAACATGAGAGGCCATTTGTGTGAAGACCAAGTCACGAGCATCTGTACTGGCTAGAGCACGCTCAAGCACATCCCTCTTTAACTGTCACTGAGCTGGGCTTGTCTTTGAGCAGAGTTCTGGGGCTTAGCAGAGATGGCTACATGGTCACTGACTCCTCATGGGTGATTGTTTACTCATAGAGAACTAAGCACCACCGTTGTCTGAGTAGATCCACTTTTATGTTTTTGGATTTTTGCTGCATTTTGTATAGCTTAGGACAAAAAATATATAGAGAGTGATGAAATGCTCTTGTTTTTCAAGAATCTGAGGATTAAAAGTGCCTCAGAAACCCGTGAAATCTGCTGTTTCCATAGATGAGAAGACACAGGAGGCTGTGCTCATAATTTATCATCTGCTTCCATGGGTGGCCTCAGGATTTGTGCAAATTCATGTTAAAAAACAATAGGCATATGTGACTAAGTTCACTGAGTGACTTAACAGGAAGAAAGCCATATGCTATGTTCTCTCATTTAAGTCCCCACTGGACTTAGTAATTCAACAGAAAGCCCATTTGCAAAGGCAAATTACCCAAGTACCAGAGAGATGGAGTCCTACACCAGTCTTCTTATGTAACCATGTCTTCTGAGATTAAAACCTTCCACAATAGAGGTGAGCTTGCTAAGACACAGGATGTTAAGCCTCAGAAGAGTCTAATAGAAGGTGAAAGCGTCCATCCTGTATGGAAGCTCTTGAAGCTCAGGAAGTAAACAATTCAAACAGCATCTGAAAATCCCTGAAATGGTCAAGGTTTACTGGGCACCTACTTCCTCCATACTTGTAAGAGGGATACTCTCAGACCAGCTGAGCTGCTTGGAAAAGGCAAATCGGCTGAGCCACAGAAGAAATGGGGACCAGTTTAACTACCCAAGATGAGGACCAGACTAACTGAGCTGCCTGCAAGAAACATTCTCCACCTGGTTGAGCTGTCTTTGGGCTGTGCAGTGTGCTCCAGGTTCCCAGCTTTTGTGAGCTGTCACTCATGCTGGGCTGGGTTGTGGTGATGCAGCTGTCTGAGTAATTTCTGATCTTTTAGGTAACCCTGTTAGTAACCCCAATACAATTTAGTGGTTCACCTAGTTGGATTTTGGTGGTATCCTTACTTTGGTCTGTTATCAGTTCACTATCTAGGGATAGTAGATGTTTGTTCCTCTCCAAGAAGACTGTCACATGACAAGGGCATATTTAGCATTAGAAAGAGGGCTACATCTGACCTCCAGCCCCAGGATCTACAACTGTGCCAGCAGCTTCCCAGCAGACAGGCTCCAGTTAGGACCAGCTTTTGCTTGTCCAAGGTAAAATCTCTTCAGGGTCCTGTTCCCGTGGCTTATCTATTTCTTTCTAGCCATATTGATGGCTCTCATTTCTGATGCCCAAGGCAGGGTAACAGAAGCGCAGCTCATGCTTCTTTCCCATGGGGTTGCTTCAAGTGTGAACACTCGGAAAAGAGAGGGAGATGGTGCTACTTTACAAAAGTCCCAGCTTTCTTGTGCCTCTTGCATCTCATTTGTTAGCTTCTGATCTTGTCTCTCCTGGGTGGATGTATTATCAAGGGAAAGGACAGAATTTCCCATGGGTAGCCTGTAACCAAGCCTGCCCTTGAGAGGAGAAATAAGATCTTTCCTTTCATGGAGTGTGATGGTCTCTTCATACACTCCAAGGAGTCTCTCCAAACTCCTTTCTCTTGATGTGAGTCTGCTTCTCTGCTTCTGGGGTTCTCAAGGTCATTCTTTTTGGACTCTTTCCTGAAGCCATTTTGCTTCCATATTGCAGGCAGAATCCTCTGTTGGCCTAGCATGGCTGTTATGTAATACAAAGCAGTGAGGGGACACCTGGAGAAATCATGCCAAGGTATGCCCCTGAGTAATTATACTATGCAACATATCTGATATAAAAAGGGTTTATTGGGGGAAAGGGAGAAGAGTGAGGACCTGGCAAAGGCTAGACACAGATGAGTGGACATGTAGACAGGCAGACAGGGGGCAGGGCCATGAAGAAGCGGGGGAGAGAGGCTAGAAACCCATGGAACAGACAGAGAACGCTGGAGGTGTTGGGGTAGTCCTTTTACATGTAGCCCACACCTGGCATACCTTGTGGCAACTGAAAGTGATGGTGGCTTGTGATGACATAAGCCATTGTTAAGTCTGGGAGAAGAGCCTAGTGGAATCGCCTGTAAGCTAACACTGGCTCCAGCTCATCAGCTCATATTAGGATCTCAAACAAACCTATACATCTTCACTGGCTGGTGAGTCATTCATGTCAACACAACCACCTCTCCCCTTGAGGCTGTGCCCAACAGAGCAGTTTCAATAGTTCTTCCCAGCTAAGTTCCTCAAAGAAGAGAGTAGAGTCTAACCCTTTCTTCTCACAAAGTCTAAGCCTGATTGGTTCTCCTGGAATTCCCTTTGTTGGCCTTCATTAAAGGAACACTTTACTGAACCTACCTATAATGAATAAGTAATCTTTGGTCCTTGTGATTCCTTTATGGAAATAAATCCTTTTCAGTCATTATCAGATTCCACATAGGCAACAGTGAGCAGAGGCAGTTGCCTCCTTGAGTACTAAAATATCTATAAATGATGGTCTGCGACTCTGTGATCTGGGGCACTTTCCTGGTAGATTTTATAGCTGTGTGTCCTCTGCCAGTATGACTCCATTATTCTATTGTCTATAAGTCAGCCATTGCCAGTATATAAACAAATGCACAATGGCTCTACTCCAGTGAAACTCTGTCATGGAAACTGGCTGTGGACTGATTTTTGGCCCCCAGGCCAGCACGTGTCAGTCTTTTATCTGGCAGCTCTTTACAGTGAAGTGAGCATGGATAATCTGGGAGAAAAACCCCTGAGGTAAGTGCCATTTTTACTTCCTCTTGCATGGATATGTCCCAAGAGTAATGTTCTAGATATTCATAAATATATCTTACATAATCCATCCCATCAAACTCATAAGTGGCTGTCATAAGACAGATATTTTACTCACCTGTGTTTTTCCCCCCCCTGCCTGAGGCTGTACATATTGTTTTTTTTTTT
>JAPYYD010005349.1:0-12208 GCA_028551405.1 Uromys caudimaculatus | reverse complement strand
AATCTGAGTCTTGCTTTTCTTGTGTGTTGGGGTATCCAGGGCTTGCTGTGTTGGGAGAGCTGGGTTCTGATGGTGCCAAGTAGCCTTGGTTTCTGTTCCTTAGGTTCTTGTCCTTGCCTTTTGCCATCTTGTTAACTCTGATGTTAGTTTATCTTACTCTGTCTGGCTGTGGCTTGCCCCTCCTGCAGGCCTCTGTGTCAATACTCCTTGAAGACCAGCTCTCTCTGAGAGGTGTTTGGGTTTGGAGTGCTGTGGCACAGGGTCAGCTCTGGGGTGCTGACAGAAACCAGAAGGATCTTGTCCCCAGCTGTCCCTTGGTTCCTATGCCCTGATGACTCTGCAAGGGTCCCTCTTGGTCCAATGGGTTTGCGCAGAAGTGGTGGTTTTGCCTGTGCTCAAAGGTATGTCAGCACTCCTGGGATACCCACTCTCTTCTGGAGCCTCGTGGCCCAGGCTGGGGTCCCCAGGCACAGGCCCCTGGTGGCCCAGGCAGAGGTCTCCACCCACAGGTGGGAACCTGAAGGTTCAGAGATTTTGTGTTCCCTGGCTTCTCAGGCGCTGGGTCCCAGCGGATCCTGGCGGGTCCGGGTGAGAGGTGTTGCTTCCCTTAACCCCACTCACTGCTTTCCCAAGCTCCTGGGAGGGTAGTTTTTTCTGGTGCCATTGGCTATGGATTCCTGGTGGCCCAGGCAAAGTCTCTGCCTCCAGGGGGTTTCTATGCCTGCCTACCTCAGTCCCTGTGTCTCGTGGGTTCAGGGTAGTTCCTGGTGAGCTGTGGAGCTCCTCTTGGGCCCACTCCTGGCTTTTCCAAGCTGCTGGGAGGGTATCTTCATCCTGGCGCTAATTTGCTATGGAGCCCTGTGGCCCAAGCTGAGGTCCCCGCCCCTGGCGGAAGTTCCTGTCCCTCAGTCTCTGTGGCCCGCGGAAACCGGGCAGAATCGGTGAGCGCTGGGGCTCATTTTGCCCCCACTTGGGGCTTTTCCACGATCCTGGGAGAGAAATTTTCTCCCAGCGCTGCTTGACTATGGAAACCTGGAGGCCCAGGCAGAGAAGTCTCCTGCCTCAGCCACCCGCCGTTGGGATCCAGGGGGTTTCTATGCCCGCCTACCTGTAATTTATTTTCTTAACAATTGGATTTGAAATGCTTTTTCTGAGCCATTCAGATTATTCATAGAATACTAGTTAGACTCTTTTCTTTTTCCTTGATCACATCTCTTGACTCTTTTCAGCTCATAAATTGACAGTTTTTGTTCTTGGAACTCATGGCCAACTCAGACACACAGACACAGACACGTGCATAGACAGACGACACTACATATACATATACTGATCAAACAAAATCACATACACACATTCTTTATTGAAAGGAGATTTTACTTCAGCTCTCCCACAGCTTTTTATAGCCACTGAGTATTGCAATGTAATTGCTTTTAGCCTCCAAGGGAGTCGAAGTTTCACTTAATTTAATCTGATGTGAAAAAGGAATCACATGATATCTAAATAAAGTTGCTCCTTCATTGCAAAAATGTGAGAATCATGACTTCTGAGCACACGTATTTTAATAAAACATATAAGGAGCCGAATGGTCTTAGGATCATGGCAGCCTCTGTAAAGAGGAGTATGGGAATGTAAATGAAGAATCCAGTTTAACTCAAATGGCACTTCTCTGCTTTCTTCTGTGCTTCTTCTGACAGACTGATCAGAGAGGAGGTATGTCTTAGGAGGAAACACTACTTTTAGAGAGAAGTAGTAGCAAAGAAGGAAACAATAAAATTAGGATCAATGTTGTCTATCATCTGTGTTAGTAAGAGAACAGGATATCTGGGACACACTTCTGAGCTCAGCTTTAAGGCTGGTGTCAAAGAATATCAATTGTTCATTATGTTATGTATCAGGGTTCAACACAACTTCACTTGCATGATTAATAAGTTCGATTTTTACTATGAGGACTATGTCAAATCATTAAAGAGTGTACCACCAGGGCTTAAATGTGAGCTTTTTCTTTAAAACAATAGGTCCTCTGTTTCTTTGAGCTCCATTTCTGCAAATTTAAATTTTAGATAGATAACCTTATGAAAAAAATGCCAAATATGTACTAGATATGTAGAGACTTTTGACATTCTTCCATAAACAAGACAGTGTTGTACAGTATAACTGTACATTGTATCTATAACTATAAGTCATCTTGGGATGATTTAACATGTATAGGAGAAAGTATACAAATGTACCAAACACTATACATATTATACAAAGGACTCCAGTGTCTGTGAATTTGCTCACCTGTGAAATCATTCCACTGAAGACTATGCCTATGTGTCATCAACAATTTATGAACAGTACAATTTTGTGTATATTGGGCAGTTAATACTCAAGAGAAAAGCTAATTATACCTGAAAAAAGAAAATGATCTGGGTATCAGTTCTTCCCTCAATAAATAATAACCTGCTGATGATAAAAATATCCCAGGAAATCCAGTAGATAGGATGCGTCCACAAGACTGTAATCCTAATGGTCTGAGAATATGAAGTCACTGGTGTAAAAGGGCATTCAGGGTCATCTGTAGAAACAGGGCCCTTCTTTTGTACAGTACTGATGAAAGTATGTCTCCTCTAGTAGAGCTGGTGGTATGAAAAACAACACTATACTTGATACTTGTATTTTGAAATAGTTGAT
Source organism: Uromys caudimaculatus (assembly GCA_028551405.1). Taxonomy (NCBI): domain Eukaryota; kingdom Metazoa; phylum Chordata; class Mammalia; order Rodentia; family Muridae; genus Uromys; species Uromys caudimaculatus. The sequence goes on along the minus strand of JAPYYD010005349.1, from coordinate 9,535 downwards.
AATGTACCACATTTTCGTTATCCATTTATGTGTTTGTTTATGGGCACCTAGGCTGTTTTCTGTTTGGGCTATATTGAAAAGAAACATAGTTAACACACATAAACAAATGCTACTCTAGTAGGATGTAGAATACTTTGGGTATAAGCACAAGAGCAATATAGCTAGATCTTAAAAAGGGACTATTTCCAGCTTCTCAAGGAACATCCACACTGACCTCTATAGAAGCTGAACAGTTTTGTACTCCCACCAGCAATAATTAAATATCCCCTGTCTCCCAATCCTCAACTAAATGAGCTGATGTTTGTTTATTTGAACTTGGACATTTTGATTGGTGTAAGATGGAGTCTAAAACTTTTTATTTGCTTTTCCCTGATGACTAATGATGCTTAATGCTTCTTTAAGAGTTTTGTGTCATTTGCATTTCACCTGCCCACCAACAGATGATAGATCATCAAAATGTGGTACAATGTCACAATGTAATATTATTAAGTTGTTATAACAAAGAAATAATAAATTTTCAAGCAAATGAATGGAACTTTAAAATAAATTCATCTTGAATGAGATAACTCAGATCCCCAAAGACAATGACATATATTCTCTTATATGTAGACGTTAGCTTCAGTCTTCAAATGGCATGGTATAGTGTGCACAGACGTTTCATATGTAGTGTAAGGCACTACAGGGGAGTTTACCCCAAGGAGGGAAATATTTGATTATGGAGAGACAGAACAAGAGTAGAGCAAGAGAATTAAAAGGAAAGGGGAGAGTGGCAAGGACTGGAATACAGGAACTACTGATACTGAGTGCCATTTGAGGCATCATATCATACTGCATAAGATTCTTAAAATATGGAAAAATACAAAAGAAATGTAAATGGAGTCACCAAATAATAGGAGACAAAATGCCCCTACTAGACATGTCTTCCCACCAAGTGTTACTTCCAGTGCCAGGAATGGATAACATCCAATTGAATTGTTGTCCAAGGGGCCCTATGGAAATGCTACAAATTGCTCAAGCTATTGTCAAGGATATCAGTTACTCTCTACAGACTTATGGTAAGGCCCTATTGCTGAAGACAATGTATATCACTGAACACAGAGTAGTTAAACTTATGTCTAAATAGAACCTGAATCCTTACTGACTAGTGTTCATAGTGTGGGAAGGTACTCTGCACACTATCCGAGTAGAAAGGTAACCACCAAATCAGCTACAAATTCTGCATTCTACAGTGGTGAACTGCATGCATGACGTGCTGGTGCAGCAGTGGCAGAAACATTGTAGGAATAACCTATCCCTCTCTGATGCATTCCATGCCTGACACTGCTTTGGTAGCTAAGGACTTAAGACTAGATAGTCCATAGGTTTAAAAGAAAACCAAAAATCATTATTTTGCTAAAGGGACTTAGGAATAAAATGCATCTTTAAAGCATTCTGCTATACACATAGATAAGTATCTCACTCAGCCATCATCACAGAAGCTTCCTTTTGCAGTAAATGGGAACTAATACAGAGACCACAACTGGGCAATGTGGAGACAGTGAGTAACTTTGGAACAGTAACTTCTAAATGCCATGTCTTCTTCAAACCCTTCCCCTCAGGACTCAGGGAACTATGCAGAAGGGAAATTAGAAAGATTGTAAAGGCCACAAGAGATGGATGACACTATGAAAATGGTGTCATTCAGGAGCAATAGAACTGATGAACATAAAAATTCACAAAGACTCTGGCTGCATGCACAGGGCCTAAACAGATTCAACCCAGTCAGGTCTCAATACTAAAAAGGAGAAGTAGACAAGAGCTCCCATTCCTAACTAAGAAGCCATCTCTAATTGTCATCTGCTTACAAAGAAAATTTTAGTTTTCTTAAATGAAGTCTCATTGAGTATATAATTCACACTGAGAATCCACACCCATGGGTAGGCAATAGGTGCAGGAATAGATGGCTAATACAAAATGAACTAAATGGTATTTTTGTAAATTATTGTTTTATATTCATTTATTTCACCTTCAAAAGAAAGTAAACAATCTAACTGGTCTTTTGTTTGTATATTGTGGTTTCAAATTTTGTGATTTTATGATGTATGTGTATGTATGTGTGTTTCCTATGATTTTTTGTATTTGTTTTTAATTCTGCCTTGTTTACTTACTTTATACACCAGTCTACTTTATAAAGAGAGAGATAAAAGCAGTGTTGAGTAGTTTGAATGGGCATTTGGGGATGATCTGGAAGGCAATGGGGAGAGGAGACCATGATCAGAATATATTGGAGGACTTATCTTTCTTCAGAGGAAACGGAGAAGGAGGGGGTCCTGGCAAGACTATAGGTAGTCGGGAGCTAAGAGGAGTGGAGGAAGGGGAAACTATAGTTAGGATGTATTGCGTGAGAGAAGACTATTTTCAATAATTAAAAAAAAAGAAGAGTAGGAGATATTTGCTTGAGGTATTTGTTTATTTCTTTGTAAGTTTTAAGAAAAAATATTGAACTTAAGGTAGAGGACCATGGAATGGTTAAGGTAAACAGCAAAGAAAACTGTAGCTTTGTGTAGTTTGTTTCTTCATTTGAACCATTTTATTTATTAATGGTATAGACTGGGAGAATAATAAAGCCAAATGTATCATCACTGCTGCTGCTATGAATACCCAAATGGTATCTTTGCTCAATTTTTAACAAGGTTTCACTATATAGCAAAAACCGAGTCAAGTCAAATATTTACATTTAAAAAATCTCCATATAAAGTAGCAATAACCCCAGTTGCTTACAGTTAGCTCTGCTGGGGATAACACTTGTTAGATAGCACACACACAGTGGAGCTTCAGGAAACTGTTCATTTTATAAAACAGAAATTAAGTTTTAAAACCTGATTGACACATCATAGTTAAAATCGGGATATTTGTCCTGGTTGTTGTCCAGTGAAGAAATAAGAGTCTTTCCAATTTCATCTGCCTTCCGGAAGAAAAGCAAGGTAATCTGAGAGCTGAACTTCTAAAATATAGAGATTTAATATTACTGTAAAATGACAATTGATATGATTCCAGATGCTTGAAATCACCTCAAAATAGACAACCATTGATGGAATATATTTAAGAAAATATGGTTACAAAATGTGTTAATGAACTTATAATTTCCATCTAAGTGGTCAATGGTACAGGAACCACTGTCTATTGACAGGTGATCCAGATTTGGGACACATAGCAATCCTTCCATGTGTGCCCTAGTTGAAATTTGATGGTCATTCATCTCAGGTAATGTTGTAGATTGCCCTGGGGCTGATTGTAATTCTGCTAATTCTGCCCTCCTGGGAGAGGCTTCAGACAAGGAATGAGTCACACCTGTGACTTCTTGTGAACCAATCCCCTAATGAATGAAGGAGCCAATCAGTGCATAGGGAGACTTCTGGGCTGGAGAGAAGAGATAAGGAAGAGAGAGAGAGAGAGAGAGAGAGAGAGAGAGAGAGAGAGAGAGAGAGAGAGAGAGAGCTTGCTTTTTGGAATGGGTAAGATGTGGCTACTAGAGTCTCCTGGTATCATGGCAGATCCGCAAGGATTCACCACCAGAGGAATCTTTGATAAGGTTTACAAGATTAGGTTTTAATTGATGTCCCCAGAGATTGAGTTATCATTGTTTCTGAACTAAGTTTGTGTTGTGTTTTCCTTCACGCAGCGTCTCGTCTGGGTTCAAGTAAGAAAGATACATCAGCAAAGTGTGGGTTTGCCTGATGTGCACCACAGAGGCCATGGGGGTATTGAAGCATAGGGCTGGCATGGTAGTGACCTGCCAGTGGGAACCTAGTGAGCTGGGTGGAGAGATCGTGGAGCTCTGAATCAGAACTCCATGAGATGAAAGCAGGTTGACCATTGCCCATCAATGCATGGCTGGCAAGCCCACCGGGGATGAGAGAACCAGGGTGTAAATGCGGGAACATGTGCCATATACATTCCATCTTTTTTAATATTTCCCGCGACAAAGTAAGAGTATGCAGGCCATCATAGCTCTTTGATTTATCAAAGATGTGTCTGTGCATGCACGCATGCATGTGCATTATGTAGTGTGTGTATATATATATATATATATATATATATATATGTATATATATATATATATATACATACATATATATATATTAATAACTTTGTGTGCTTTTAACAATGCATTTTCTACCAGCCTAAGAAATGTGCTTGTGCATTACAGATTGCCCTAATTTATTTCTCTGATTCTTTTATGAAACATTGACCAAAAGCAAACTGGAGGAGGAAAAGGTTTGTGTGGATTATAGATTATCTCCCATTATATGGGAAGCAGGAACCTGCAGGAGGATAAGCAGAGACCACAAGAAACACTGCTGACTGGCTTATTCTTTCTGGCTTATTTAGGTGCTTTCCTATGTAGCCTAAGCCTACCTAACCAAAGGTAGCTTTTCCGAGAGATGCCTGGGCCCTCCTACATCAGTAAGCAATTAAGAAAATGCCCCCACAGGCATGAAAACAGGCCAATCTGATAGAGACAATTCCTAAATTCAGATTCTCTCTTCCAAAGTGTGTCAAGTTGATAACCAAAATTCACCACCACACATATTCCATTTGTGCCCAGGTTGATGTTGGCATTTGCTTCTGCCAGAAATCATCTACCTTCTCTTTAAAGTGGACTGGACACCAGCCAAGGCCTCCTGGCTGAATCAGCATCTTGTGAACTCTTACCAGCTACAGTCCATCTGCTTGTTGGTGACTATTCACCCAGCTACACTGTAAGGTCCCCTTTCAGTGCCACAAGGACCTGCAGGGAGTTCATTTGCTCCCCAATAGGAGCTCTTGCCAAGAGAAAGCTTGCAGTGCTTTCAGAAGGATGGTTAAGCTCTCGCTGCTGTGATGTTTTGTCAGATTGTGTTTGGTGGCATGTTGGTGTGGACCAGCTGCTGGAGATAAAGAAACAGAGTTCCAAGTAGGGAGTGAGGTGCAAATATACCTCCCATCCTTGTTATAAAGACCAGCTTCACAGTTCAGATCAGGATACTTCTCCTCTGCCCAATTCTTCCTACTTGGCATGCTTATAAGACATTGTTAACATTGCATGCAAGGCTTGTAGTCGATCATCATTATTGGCAAGGCAATATTATAGAAGGAAGCTAATCATATAGGCCCTAAGGAATAGGGCTACTCTGTCATGTCCTGGGTCCTTGAAAGACATGATCCAAAGTCAGCCTATCCTCTTTATAAGTTAATTACTTCATTTATTTTGTTAGTATAATGGAAATCCAAAGAATACATAATGATAACCTCTGAAGACCATTTTTATTGCAATTGCAGTTCATAATCTGCCTGGACTATTAAATATAGAGAGGGACAGAACAATTCAAAACGCACAGAACAAATGTTTGGAGCAGGTATGAATCTGGCAAAAAGCCAAATCAAATATCTTAAACAGCTATCTCTGTGAATTTCTCTTGTTCTGTGTTTGAATGTGGCTGGTGAAAAGAGCCCCTGAACGTTTAACTCGTGACCATGGACCTCAGGAGGCCCAATTGTGCCTAGAGGTCTCTCATGATTCAAGCCTGACACTGGAGTTCTCCACACCAATCTTCTCACTTCTCCCCTTTCTTGGACATCTCCTATGCCATTCTGATGCTCAGGGCCCTTCTTCCCCAGTGAGATGAAGAATTCAGGACAGTCTGCAGTGACCCAGTACCTGCACTCACATGTCATGTAAACCTCACTGTCACAGATGAACACTTGATGCTTCTCTCTAATGTCATCTTCAATCTTGATCTTGAAATCCATCTCAGTCACCTTCTCAGGGTCATCACTGCCACCATACTTCCTCACTTTATAACTACAACTCCACTTTTGTCTGGTTTTGAGTTATTCTCATTAGCATATAGAGCCTTGGTAAAACTGTCTTGGTTTTAGCTCTTTTTGGACTACGTTTTACCCTCTAGGTGCCTCCCCTTTGGGCCTTTCTGTATATAATGCTGTTGAGATTCCTCCTCATTTGCTAGCACTGACTCTTATCTTCCCACTTTCTCTGCTCTGATCAAGGATTCTCTATGCTCAGAAATATTTCATGGTTATCCCTACTGATATCCATACTGTCTAATCTATCCTTCAAGTCTCAATTCTCATCTTAATTTAAACTATCAGCACCATTTAATATGATTTATCTCAAAAGTCTCATTGGAATGTGCTCCTTGGTGTTCCTGTATTGCATTTGACAGAATTTCCTCCTATTTTACAAAAAATTATTTTAGTCTCTGGATGAAATGTCCTCTACCCATTTTTTTAATCTTTCAGAGGGAATCAAAGCTTATCTTATTCTTCTAAACTAAATTTTCGTCTTTTAATTATCTCATCCATATTTATGAATAAAGATTTTTTTCTTTCAGTTTCTTTTTCTTTTTTCTCTTTTTGTTATTTGTGGCTTCAGATAATTTTCTTTTCATCATGCCAGTCTTTCTCATCCAGTGGCTTGGTGACCATCATGAGCTGGATTTCTGTATGACAATTCAAAACTGAAAGCTGGGTTTTGTTGTTGTTGTTGTTATTTATTTATTTAATCAAATTAGTTTTCATATCTATGAACCTCAATCTAGACTCTACTGTAAGTTACTCTCTGCTCTATAACACAGTAGTTTTTCATGCTGAGCCTTGACCCAGGTTAACCACATTGTCTGAGATGCTTTGGAATTCATTTAAGGGAGAAGGATGATTGTAGCCTTTGACTTTTCCAAGAAACTGCACCATTCTTCAGACACCAGCCACCCAACAGACACCTATAATTGGCATACTCCTGGAAATAGCAGAACATTCTCTGGTTTAGTTGAGTTAATTAAAACTATAGGGATTCATGGGGTCATTAAAATTATAATAGGAAAATTATAGCAAAGAATTTAGTAGACATGCCTATCAGAGAAAAGATACAGCTCTCTCCCTGAACTTCATGTAGTGGTGTACACTTAATACTGTGATAAAGTATATCTGTCACTGATGCCCGGTTGTTTGTTTGTGGGTAGTGTGTGTGTAACTCACAAACTGTAGGCTCCTCCACTATCTTTGGGGCTTCTGCTCAGTCAGTCTTTTTTGAAATATCTTCTTGGCTGTCTGCCTATCTACTTATTTGAATCTGGGTCTTATTTCACTTTAACAGATATATAATTTTTAACAGAAATCAAAATCAACTTGTTTTTCTGTTCTTGAACTCTGATTCTGACTTTCATCTTGAAGCCTATCTGCAGCTTTGTTTCCAAATCTGACTCCAGCAGCTCGAGCAGCAGCTTGCTCAAGGCATTGATCTGTTCCACAAAGTCTGTATTCAGACTTTTCAGCCCACTTCTAAAACGTGTAGCTTCTTTAGATGCTACTCATTCTGTAAGCCATATATATGAATATGGATATTTAGATTTATTTACTGTGTGATATGTATGGATTATGTGATATCAAAGTTAATATTAGTAATGGAGATTGGAATAAGCACACATACACTGGACATAAACTATATATATACATGTGTGTATATATATATGTGTATATATATATATATATATATACATATACATATACATATACATATCAAACGTAGACCACGTTAAGGACACAGAACTATAATCTTAGTTTAAAGAATTACAAGGAATTATCTCAGATTTGGGGGAAAATCAGCATTCTGTAACTTCTTTTGAAGCGACATTGATTATGGAGAATATAGCATCCATTTAAGGAGTCAGTGTTTTTATAAATTTGAGATTGGATTTTAAACTCTGTTATGCAGAAATGCAATTTTTAATTGAATCAAATGTTTCCAGCTCAAGATGATGTCAATTTCAACTAAAGAAGGAAAAGAATGTCTACTAGCTTCATCTTAATTTGAGTTTCTTCTACATCCATTCCCACCTACCCTTCCTATATTACAGAACAGTCATTTCAGAGAGAGAAATATTCAGTGTTTATTCTGAGTCTGGTGAATCTGATTTGAAGATCAAGTTAATTATTCACATGCCATAGGAACCTGTAACATTTGCTCCCTGACCTTTAACACTATTTGTTTCAGCTAGTCATGGTGATGTGTAAATTGTCAGTCTCTTACTCACAACAGTTCTTTTGGTTCCTGACACTGGCTCTGTTTTACACAAAATATGGCTAGGACAGAACAAGAAATTGAAACACAAAAAATCTTGATAAAAATATAATGGGGCAAGAGGAAGGGGTACCAGCTACGGTGCAGACAGCAGGTCATATTCCACTACCGACACTGCAATTATAATCTCCATTATCTGAGGACAATTTCCAGCTATGTCTTTGCATTTCAAGCTGAAGAAATTTGCAGTGTGATCAGAATTTTTTGACAAATTAGCCCCCAAATTAACTTGGCAACATCGGAATTAGGTCATCAGCAACTATGTCTGCCTGACACAACTTTTCTTTGTGTTTTCCTTTATTCTGCACCGACAGTTCTGCATGTATATTTTAGAAAGTGAAGCCATGGGGCATTTTTGTGGAAAGAAAGAAACTTTGCTTATTGCTTCCTGTGATTTTATTTTGCATTTTTCTAAAAGCAGTGCAATTCAAAGGTTGCCCAGATGTCAGATTCCTTCTTTTCATATTTACCAAGACCAGAGTTTTAATGTGGGAAAGGGGTATGATGGGCTTAGTAGACGATTAGCCCACTGCCCCACTTTTTGCCTGCCTCAGAGATCCTCCACATAATCCTCTTTATTTATTGAACACCAATTTATTATCTCTTTTTACCTCCTACACAGTGGGAATTGAAGCTAATCTGCAGATTGCAGATTTATGTAGGGGGAAACAAATACTCAGACTACCAGCCAAAGGAGCTCAGAGCATCCATATGTATTAAAGAATGTTGCATAGGCATAATCAAGATGAGAGTATGAAAAAGATCATGGAAATAATTCATTGTTTTGAAATTTTCAAAAGAAGCAGTAAATCTTTTAAAAACTAATAATGGGGAACTCTACCCCAATGCCTCAAAACATTCCACAAATACAAGTGTAGCAATGAAAAATAGGAACAAATTTTGGTTATAATATAGTGTTAAAAATAAAAGGAGACCTTTAATATGTAATACACTGACAGGCACCGACATTCTTTGTTGTTAAATCTCTTCTGGATTAGTGCAAAAAGTAAATACCTAGAGGACTGATTAATAGGCGCCGGTTTCCTTGATAGCTCTTTTTTTTTTTTTTTTTTTTTTTTTAGGAATATATCTCAGTGTCAAATCTCTGGCCTCTGAATGTGCTTGCATAGATGAACACACACATACAAACACACACACACACACGACTCATAGCATTTATCTTTTCATATATAAATCATTATTACCATTGTTTTTTTTTTATTTATTTTTGATACTTTATTTACATTTCCAATGTTTCCCCTTTTCTGGGTTTCCTCTTTGGAAACCCCCTATCCCCTCCCCCTCCCCGCCTCTGTGAGGGAATTCCTCCTCCCACCTACCCGCCCACCCATTCCCATATTCCCACCTTGACATTCCCACCTTTACTGGGGCCTCTAGCACCCTCAGGCCCAAAGT
>JAPYYD010005348.1:0-12210 GCA_028551405.1 Uromys caudimaculatus | reverse complement strand
CACTATGTTCATAGCAGCCATATTTATAATAGCCAGAAGCTGGAAACAACCCAGATGTCCCTCATCAGAGGAATGGATACAGAAAATGTGGTACATTTACACAATGGAGTACTACTCAGCTATTAAAAACAATGATTTAATGAAATTTGCAGGCAAATGGATGGAACTTGAAAATATCATCCTGAGCGAGGTAACTCAGACACAAAAGAATGAACATGGTATGTACTCACTGCTAAGTGGATATTAGCCCAAGTTCGGAATACCCAAGTTTCACTTTACAGTAACCGCTGGACTGAGAGTGAGGTCCCAAATGGAGGAGTGGGAGAAGGGACTGAAGGAGCTGAGGGAGTCTGCAGCCCCATGGAGGGAGCAACAGTGTCAACTGGCCTGAGCCCCCTTTCAGTACTCCTGGAGGGCGGACCACCAACCAAAGAATACACATCGAGGGAGCCATGGCCCGGACTACATATGTGGCAGGGGAGGGCCTTGTTGGCCATCAGGGGAAGGAGAGGCCCTTGGGCCTGAGGGTGTTAGAGGCCCCAGAAAAGGGGAATGTCAAGGTGGGAATACAGGAGTTGGTGGGTGGGAGGTAGAATACCCTCATAGAGGTGGGGAGGGGGAGGGGATAGGGGTTTTCCAAAGAGGAGACCTAGAAAGGGGGAAACATTGGAAATGTAAATAAAGTATCAAAAAAAAGAAAAAAAGAAAAAAACCAAAAGAACAAAAACAAAAACAAAAAAGAAGCTGGTAGCAAGTACTTGGTTCCAAAAGGAGCACAGGAGTAGATAAGCAAAGGTAAAGCAGTAAGAACTTGAAAAGAAGAAAGAAGTCTAAAAGTTGCTATGATTACCTATGAAGGAAAAATAAAATATCAACTAACAGATAAATAGCCTTAAAAAGAGTACAGCAAGAGTAGAACCATACTAGAATATACTAGCAACAAAGACTATATGGAGGTTTTTCAAAGAATTTAAAATAGCAGCATATGAGACATGGGAATAAAGTTGTATTATATGTCAATAAAATTACACAAATACAACTATAAAAATATATTAACAATGAAATAGATAGCAGTAAAGGCTATCATTTGTCAATAAATCAATCTATAAATTGAATGGAAACTTAATAAAAACAACTCCAAGTAAGTCTGTAAATATATCTAACAAGTTGTAAAGTGAGGAATGGCAGACCAAATCTCATCAAGACACGTATGATAAAAGGCTAAGTATAAAAACGTCCACGAGATGTTAAAACCTTATACACAGCATCACAATTAAAATACTATAGATAGGGATATGAAAAGGGAGAGGCCAAATACTCCAGTAACACAAAGAATCTAAAAAACAGATTCATCTCAACAGTGGGGAGATGAAACCCAAATAAACTACCTTGAGTAGATACGCAGGGTCCCCAGTGGAGGTATGGAGTAACCAACCTACCTTCAAAATTTTTGACACAGAATTGTTCCTGTCTAAAAAAAAATACAAGGACAAAAATGGAACAGAGATTGAAGGAAAGGCCATTCAGTGACTGGCCCAATTTGGGACCTATCCCATGTGCAGGCACCAAACCCTGACACAATTACTGATGCTATGTTGTACTTGCAGACAGGAGCCTAGCATGGCTGTCCTCTGAGAGGCTCTACCAGCAGCTGACTAAGACAGATGCAGATACTCACAGCCAACCATTGGACTGAGGTTAAGGACCCCTATGGAAGAGTTAGGGGAAGGATTGAAGGAGCTGAAGGGGAAGGCAACCCCATAGGAAGACCAACAGTATCAAGTAACTTGGAACCCTGGGAGCTCCTAGAGACTAAGCCACCAACCAAAGAGCATATATGGGCTGGTCTGTGTCTCTCAGGACACATGTAGCAGAGGACTCTCTTGTCTGGCTTCAGTGGGAGAGGATGTATCTAATCTTGTAGAGACTTGATGCCCCCAGGGAAGGGGGATGCAAGGAGGGGTTAAGTGGGAGTGGGTGAGTGGGTGAGTGGGAGAAGTAGGTGGGTGAGGTTAGGTTGGTGGGGAACACTCTCTCAGAGGCAAAGGGGAAGGGAATGGGGTGAAGAACTCTTAAAGGGGGGACTGGGATGGGGGAAAACATTTGGAAAGTAAATAAATAAAACAATTAAAAGAAAGAAAATCATAAAACAAACTAACAAAAAAAACCCAAAAAAACAAAAACAGATTCATGCCTAAATAGAAACTTTGTATACAGCCACACTCTTAGAATTAGGGGACAAATTGGACTTTAAAAAACATACTGAAATAATTGGTTGCCGATATTTAAAAATGCATTCCTTTTGTCTTAGTTTGCTTTCTGTTACTTTGATTTAAAAAAGAAATGAGCAAAATCAGCTTGTGAAGATTTCATATCCTGGGTCACAGTTCAATGAGGAAGGCCAAGGCAAAAACTGTTGCAGAGGCCATGGAGAACTGCTACTTATGAGTTTGCTCCTGGTGCTTTCCTCATACAAATTTCTTATAGCATGCAGGACCCGGTGCCTAAGGGTGGCACCAACACCCATAGTAGGCCAAGCTATTACATAACAACCATCAGTTGAGGAATGGTCCACGGGCTTGCTTATGGGCCAATATGATGGGAGCATTTTCTCAATTGAGAATCCCATTTTCAGATGACTCTAGCTTAGATAAAGAACAAACTAAACAACACAGATTTCCATTTGTTTGTTTGTTTGTTTGTTTGTTTGTTTATAACAAGTCAGCCACTTTATTTTTTTCTTTTTTCTTTTTATAATCAAAAATAAACTAATAAAATTTATTTTAAAATATACAACTCAGTATTGACTTTTTTTAAGTAATCAAAATAATTTATAACAGTTAAATGCCTCTTAAATATGCATGATATCTTCTGAAGCTAAAAGTAATATGCACTCAACCAGGTTTTAAAATCTGTTTGGAATATTAAACCTGATAGAAGTAGAAAAAAATCTCTTATGAAGTCCTCTATGAAAGAAAATTGTGACAAGTTCCTGATTAGACAGAAACTGTTACATCTCCAAGGGAGAATACACAGTGTAACTGTGGCTTCATAGAATGAATTAGGTAGTGTTCCTTCTGTTTCTATTTGGTAGAATAGTTTGGAGAGTATTGGTATTAGGTCTTCTTTGAAGGTCTGATAAAATTCTGCACTAAACCCATCTGATCCTGGGCTACTTTTGATTGGGAGACTTTTAATGGCTGTTTTTATTTCTTTATGGGTTATAGGACTGTTTAGATGGTTTATCTGATCCTGATTTAACTTTCGTATTTGGTATCTGTCTAGAAAATTGTCCATTTCATCCAGATTTTCCAGTTTTGTTGAACATAGGCTTTTGTAGTAGGATCTGATGATTTTTTTTTAATTTCCTCAGTTTCTGTTGTTATATCTCCCTTTTCATTCTGATTTTGTTAATTTGGATACTGTCTCTGTGTTTCTGTTGTTATACCTCCCTTTTCATTTCTGATTTTGTTAATTTGGATACTGTCTCTGTGCCCTCTGGTTAGTATGGCTAAAGGTTAATCTATCTTGTTGATTTTCTGAAAGAACCTGCTCCTGGTTTTCTTGATTCTTTGTCTAGTTCTTTTTGTTTCTACTTGGTTGATTTTAGCCCTGAGTTTGATTATTTCCTGTCATATACTCCTCTTGGGTGTATTTGCTTCTTTTTGTTCTAGAGTTTCAGGTGTGCTGTTAAGTTGCTAGTGTATGCTCTCTCCAGTTTCATTTTGGAGGCACTCAGAGCTAAGAGTTTTCCTCTTAACACTGCTTTTATTGTGTCCCATAGGTTTGGGTATGTTGTACTTTCACTTTCATTAAATTCTAAAAAGTCTTTAATTTATTTATTTATTACTTGACCAAGTTATCATTGAGTAGAGTGTTGTTCAGCTTCCATGTGTATGTAGGCTCTCTGTTGTTTTTGTTGCCATTGAAGACCAGCCCTAATCCATAATAGTCTGATAGGAGGCATGGAATTATTTCAATCTTCTTATATCTATTGAGAATTGTTTAATGAACAATTATATGGTCAAATTTGGAGAAGGTACCATGAGATGCTGAGAAGAGGGTATATTATTTTGATTTAGGAGGAAATGTCCTATAGATATCTATTAAATCCATTTGGTTCATAACATCTGTTAGTTTCACTGTGTCCTGTTTAGTTTGTGTTTCCAAGATCTGTCCATTGATGATAGTGGGGTGTTGAAGTCTCCCACTATTATTGTGTGAGGTGCAATGTGTGTTTTGAGCTTTAGTAAAGTTTCTTTTATGAATGTGGGTGCCCTTGCATTTGGAGCATAGATATTCAGAATTGAGTGTTCTTCTTGGTAGATTTTTCCTTTGATGGGTAAGAAGTCTCCTTCCTTATTCTTTTTGATAACTTTTGGTTGAAAGTTGATTTTATTCGATATTAGAATGACTATTCCAGCTTGTTTCTTGGAACCGTTTGCTTGGAAAATTGTTTTCCAGCCCTTTACTCTGAGTTAGTGTCTGTCATTGTTCCTGTATGGAGCAAAATGCTGGGTCATGTTTATATATCCAGTTTGTTATTCTATGTTTTTTCATTGGGGAATTGAGTCCATTGATGTTAAGAGATATTAAGGAATAGTGATTATTGTTTCCTGTTATTTTGATGTTATTTTTACGTTTGTGTGGCTATCTTCTTTTGGGTTTGTTGAAAGAAGATTACATTCTTGCTTTTTCTAGGGTGTAGTTTCCCTTCTTCTGTTGGTGTTTACCATCTATTATCCTTTGTAGGGCTGGATTGGTGGAAAGATATTGTGTAAATTTGGTTTTGTCGTGGAATATCTTGTTTACTCCATCTGTGATAATTGAGAGTTTTGCTGGGTATAATAACCTGGGCTGGCATTTGTGTTCTCTTAAGGTCTGTATAACATCTTCCCAGGATCTTCTACCTTTCATAGTCTCCAGTGAGAAGTCTGGTATAATTATGATAGGTCAGCTTTTATATGTTACCTGACCTTTTCCCCTTGCTGCTTTTAACATTCTTGCTTTGTTTTGTGCATTTGGTGTTTTGACTATTATGTGATGAGAGGAATTTCTTTTCTGGTCCAATCTATTTGAAGTTCTATAGGTTTCATTTGTATGTTTATGGGCATCTCTTTCTTTAGGTTTGGGAAGTTTTCTTCTAAAATTTTGTTGAAGATATTTACTGGCCCTTTAAGTTAGGAATCTTCACTCTCTTCTATACCTATTATCCTTAAGTTTGGTCTTCTCATTGTTTCCTGGATTTCCTGGATGTTTAGAGTTAGGAGATTTTTACATTTTCTTTGACTGTTGTGTCAATGTTTTCTATGGTATCTTCTACACCTAAGATTCTCTCTTCTATCTCTTGTATTCTGTTGGTAATGCTGGTGTCTATGTCTCCTGTTCTCTTTCCTAGGTTTTCTATCTCCAGGGTTGTCTCCCTTTGTCTTGCTTTGTGTTTCTTTATTGTTTCTATTTCCATTTTTAGATCCTGGATGGTTTTGTTCATTTCCTTCGCCTGTTTGATTGCTTTCCTGCAATTCTTTAAGGGATTTTTGTGTTTCCTCTTTAAGGGCTTCTAGCTGTTTACCTGTGTTCTCCTGTAATTATTTAAGGGAGTTATTTATGTCCTTCTTAAAGTCCTCTATCATCATCATGAGATCTGATTTTAAATCAGAGTCTTGCTTTTCTGGTGTGTTGGGGTATCCAGTGCTCACTGTGGTGGGAGAACCGGATTCTGGTGATGCCAAGTAGCCTTGGTTTCTGTTGCTTATGTTCTTGCCCTTGCCTTTCACCATCTTGTTATCTCTGGTCTTAGCTGGTCTTATTGTCTGACTGTGGCTTGTCCCTCCTGCAAGCCTGTTTGTCAGTACTCCTGGGAGACCAGTTCTCTCCGGGAGTAATTTGGGTATGGAGAGCTGTGGCCCAGAGTCAGCTCTGGGGTGCCAACGGAAACCTGGAAGAATCCTGTCCCTGGCTGTTCCTTGGTTCCTGTGTCCTGATGGCTCTCGGTGGGTCCCTCTTGGGTCAGGAATTTGAGCAAAAGTAGTGATCTTACCTGTGCTCACAGGTGTGTTGGCACTCCTGGGAGACCAGCTCCCTCCCAGCGGTATTTGTTTATGTAGCACTGTGGCACAGGATCAGCTCTGGGTGCAGACCCAACACAGTTTTCTTAACCTTCCCCTAGAAATAGCAACTTCATAAAATTGAAGAATTTAAATATAAAAGAAATTACCTAAAATAACTTTGAAAAATATGAGAGCTTGGACTGGAGCTCTGTGACAGAACACTTGACTACTATGAATGAAAAACTGAGTCCCCTCTCTTCAAAGAACTAGATCCCTACAGATAAAATTATGAGCAAAACTAAAGGAACACCCCCTTTTCTGGGCATTAATAGGAACAGTAACAAAATGGTGGAAAAATAGCCAGGCTGGGATTGTGTAAGTTTGAATGTTTGCAATAAACATGATTTATACTACATATAATAATTGCCCTAAAATATGAAGTTACAAATGCTTGAAAGGCTTGAAATGTGTTGGCAAATGTATATCTGGATGACCACATTATCTCTAGTTTCTACTCTTATTTTGAGATGGAAGAAAATCTCCAGGTTTCTCTCTTCTCTTCTCTTTTTCAAGAAAAAGAAGCATGCAGAGATTCCTGCCCTTGCTGTTGAGTCCTTTTAGAGCTGATTGGGAGTTCCAACTTTCTTGGTAGAGTGTAGTTCATATAACCACAGACTTGATTACTTTTCCCTGCCAAGTCGTTCTACTTCATGAGGTGGTTTAGGTTGATCAGCAATTCTCAACTTGTGAGTCACAACCTCTATGGGGTCAAAGGATCTGTTTACAGGGGTCATCTAAGGTCATTGGAAAACACAGATATTTACATTATGACCTATAACAGTAGCAAAACTATAGTTATGAAGTAACAATGAAAATAGTTTTATGGTTGGGGTTACCATAAACTTTATTAAAAAGTCACAGCATTAGAAAGGTTGAGATTCACTGTTAGAAATTAACAAGTTCAAACAGAAGTATTTCTTCTTACAAATTGTGGCCAATCATTCCAGTTCTCCCTTGAGGAACCACTCCTATGTAAAACCCTTCACTGGTCATCATGAAAATATGTATTAGTATATATACTTCAAAGTATGACAGCACTTTGGGGGCTATTGTTATATAGATAGGAATTCTTGATATGATTTTCCCAGTGGTTTTGAACCATCTGGAAATATACATAGAGGTCAGACATCATAACTGCCAGGTCAATGTGATTATGAATAAAACTGAAGTATTGATGAGACACCATCATCTGACCTTAACTACTTCTTCATGAACTTTGAGTTCCCTGCCCTACATGATGAGTTCCATCTCTTGTTCTCATGATTAATACTGTTAGGTTCTCAAATACAGGGGACCTTTGCAAAATAAAGCTGTTTGGAGATGTTTCCATTGTGTGGAATACAGAGAGAGAGAAAGAGAGAGAGAGAGAGAGAGAGATCAATTAATATAAAACTATCCTTTTCCTCTACTTTTTAAACTTCATTTAAAATATATTTTGTGTTTCTTTTTTATTATTTAATTTTTTCTTATTATCTTGACATCATGCTCACTGCTCCACTTCTGGTCACCCCCTCCAACAATCCTTCCCCTATTCCCCCCTCCCCTTCTCCTCTGAGCAAGTGTTCCCCTACCCCATGCATCCTGGCATTTCAAGTCTCTGCAAGGCTAGGCACTTCCTCTCCCACTGAGGCCAGACAAGGCACACCAGCTGGTAGAACATACCCAAGTACAGGCAACAGATTTTGGAATAACCCCCTTTCAATTTGTTCAGGACCCACATGAAGGTCAAGCTGCACATCTGCTACAAATGTGTTTGGAGGCCTAGGTCAAGCTTGCATATGTTCTTTGGTTGGTGGTTCAGACTCTGAAAGCCCCAAAGGTGCAACTTAGTTGACTCTGTTGGTCTTCCTGTGGAGTTTCTATCCCCTTCAGGGCATGCAATCCTTCCTCCTATTCCTCCATAAGAGCCCCCAAGCTCACATCCACTGTTTGGCCCTGGGTGTCTGTATCTGTCTGAGTCATCTGCTGGGTAGATCCTCTCAGAGAACAACAAGCTCCTGTCTGTAAGCATAACAGAGTATCATGAATAGTGTCAGGGATTGGTGCTTGCCCATGGGATGGGTCTCAAGTTGGGCCAGTTATTGGTTGGACATCCCCTCAGTCTCTGTTCCCTCCCCTGTGCCTGCATTACTTGTAAACGGGATAAATTTTGGATTGGAAATTTTGTGGGTGGGTTGATGTCTCTATCATTCCACTGGGGTTCCTGTCTGGCTACAGGAAGTGACCTCTTCAAGTTCTATATTCCCAATGTACGAAATCACAGCTAAGGCCACCCCCATTGATTCTTGGGTGTCTCCCTTATCCCAGGCTCTGTCTTGTCCTGTAAATGCCTCCCATGCCCTTACCCCCATCAGATTTCCTTCATTTTCATGGCAAGTCCCCTCCTCATCCTCCATCCCTCCCAGTTCCCTCCCTTCATCTGCCTCTTATGACTATTTTATTTCCCCTTCTAAGTGAGATCCAGCTTCTTTGTTTGGGCCTTCCTTCTTGTTTAACTTCTTTGGGTCTGTGGAGTGTAACATGCTACCTATACTGGGTATATACTCAAAAGATGTTCTAACATCTCACAAAGACACTTGCTCAACTATGTTCATAGCAGCTTTATTCATAATACCCAGAAACTGGAAACAACCTAGCTGTTCCTCAACTGAACAATAGATCAAGAAAATGCAGTCCATCTACACAACAGAACACTATTCAGCTATTAAAAACAAAGACATCATGAATTTTGCAGGCAAATGGCTGGAACTTCAGAATAACATCCTGAGTGAGGTAGCCCAGTCCCAAAAGGACATACACAGTATTACTCACTTATAAGTGGATAATAGCTGTAAACTACTGGCACTGTGTTACATTTTGTGTTTCTTAACAACCAAAAATTATTTGACCTTAGGGATCATTTTTAGGGACTTTAACGTATTATTACCTTCAAAGGAGATCCAGAAAAATGTTTGAAAGTCCAACAACCCTAAAAGAAACAGGTTAAGTAAGCAAAAAAACAAAACAAACAAGTGAAAAAAAAACCCTTCCCTACCACCTCTTTAAGGGAGAAAAGAAAACAAGTAAATATGCATAGATAGATAGATAGATAGATAGATAGATAGATAGATAGATATCTGCATATGCACATTCATATGTAGATTTACTATGAACAATATTAGCAACCAGAATCATCTACCAGTGCTTAAGTGCAAGTACTAATGTTGCCATTGTTAAGCAAATCAGATCCCAAGGGTGTGAGTCAGGCAAATCTCAGGAGTATCACAAATGTACATCTTCTCACTAAATTTCTCAAAGAATTTGAGAACTGAAAGAAAACCCAGGGTGCATCTGCTTTTCCCATCTGTTTTGAGCCCTAATAACTTTTTTGTGTCATTTGGGGAATTCATTGTGTAGAAACAGTAGGACAAAAACTCCTCCTAAATTTGTGCAATCAATCTTGGCATCCTGGACACATCCTTAAATCTATCCTTTCAAACTATTCTGACCTCAAGTTGCAGATCCAGGCAATTTCCCTGGTTTTGACAGTCCTCGGACTGTTTCAGTAACCAAACACAATGATTAGAGTGCCAAAACCATTATTGTGTGGAAATTAAAAGGGAAGACTTCCATTTTTCCTTTGTATTCAGCATTTCCTGCCACATTCTCAGTGTCGCCATTGCCTCTTCCAGTCTTCTTTCAAGTCAAAAGTGATAAAGGAATGAAATTCAGTAAGAACAACATACACAGGAAAATGCAGTCCTCTTTTACCTATGATTGAAACCTTAACTCATGTTCTTCGAAAATGTGCTTCCAGGCCATCTTCATCATCACTTTTATTTTATTGTAGGTAAAATGAGAACCATATGAAGAAGTGCTTAGAAAAGTTCAAAGCACAGTACCGACATAAGGGCCAGTATTATACTGATGTGCAGGCTGCAGTATCATTGTGTGATTTGCTATCAACATGACTCAAAGCTGATAAGTATTCTTCCAACTGGTCCAAAAGAGTAACTAGTAATTGACCATGCTCTTCCTCTGACTTGGAATTGGGAAACAGAGCAGGGTAGGAACTTAAAATTAATGCAATGCTTCAAGATTTTCATCTCTTATCCTGGGCTGAGCCAGGTCTTGGATATACCTGGACATGTATTGTTCAAATTTCAAGCTAGACAGTATCTATTTTAACTTTTTCACTTTCACAATTGGGACACAAGAATTGAAAGACAAAGTATTGCACAGTGATTCAGCACTGAGCAGAAATTTTCACAGCCTGTAAGGAAAGATACTTCACAGAATCACTGTGATGCTAGGCCTGGTGATTAATACATAGGTAGACATGTTTCAGGCAGTATTTAAGTATGGGCATAGGAAACATATTTGAACCTGGGGGATTTTTTTAACAATATCTTGTGAAAAACAAAGTCCTACAAAGATTTCCATCCATTGTATAGAAACCTTCAAACTGATTAATTATTCACAGTAGTATAGCAAATGGAGCAGAGAACAAACTCAATCATTAGTTAGAACTATTGTCAGCAGTAGTAAAGGAAATTAATACCAATGTTTAAGTTTTTGTTTACTGAGTAGTTGAAAAGAGGTTTGTTGTTGCTTTATTTCTTAAATGAATTTATGAGGGGATTGACCAGTGGTTCCAGAACCCCAAACTTGTATTGCAGTTTTAAACATCTTAATTGCCAAGGAAACTTAACCACACAAAAATGAAAGAAATGGCTTGAGACCTCTGAGCGTATAGTTCATCATTTTCCACATTAACAAATATGTTTCATTTTTTAATTAAATTAATAAAACACCTATGTTGCCTGTGAGATTTTGTACAATTGGCAAATAACACTGCAGACATCTTTCTCTTTAATGTGCTTGGACAAAATGCCTATGCTGTCTTAAACAGACACATTTTCTTTAGTTATCTTGCTTGGAATTTGTACAGGCTTATAAAATCACAACATATGTTTCCTGTGAGTATCAGGTACCAAATAAATTATATATCAGTTTACTGTTTTTCTTTTTTCTTCCTTAGCAGTCATAAGATTCTTGTGAGCTCAAAATTGGGAAAGACAGAACCAACTCTATTTTCTCAAACCTTTTCATGTGGAATGAAGGTCAAGCCAGCACCCTGGAGATTTAAAATATTTTTAATTAAAAAAGACAATGTGACTACCTATTCACCTCCCATTGCATCAAAGTTTAAAAACCAACATAGAAATACACAACCAAGAATTTACTTTGTATCAGCTTCCAAATGAGGCCCAATGCAGACTAGAAAATGGTAAGACCTCAATCTCTAACACCAGTAGACAAGTATCAAATAAACCAACTAAGCACAAGAGCAGCCCTTTGAACAGAATGGAGGACTTCCCCTCTCCAAGGATCTAAAAGCATTTTCTGTAATTGGAAATTAATAAGCATGATCTCCTTTCCCTGTTGTTGACCAAATTTCCTTAAGTCCTATGAGTGAAGCTGTTCAAGTTAAAAAGCAGGAGGTAGAAAATGTTAGCCAACCTGTGGGTGGAGACCTCTGCCCGGGCCACCAAGTGTCCATAGCCAACAAGCACCGGAGAAAGATAACCTCCCAGGAGCTTGGAAGGGCCGCGAGTGGGGTTGAGGGGAGCAGCACCTCTCACCCAGACCCACCCTGATCTGCCGGGATCCCGGGCCTGAGAACCCGGGGACAGAAAAACTCTGAACCTTCTGGTTTCTACCTGTGGGTGGAGACCTCTGCCTGGGCCACCAGGGGCCTGTGCCTGGGGACCTCAGCCTGGGCCACAAGGCTCCACAAGAGAGCAGGGAATCCCAGAAGTGCTGACACACCTTTGAGCACAGGCAAAACCACCACTTCGGTTCAAACTCACTGGATCAAGAGGGACCCTTACAGAGCCTTCAGGGCATAGGAACCAAGGGACAGCTGGGGACAAGATCCTTCTGATTCCATTCTTCACCCCAGAGCTGACCATGTGCAACAGCTCTCCAAACCCAAACACCTCTCAGAGAGAGCTGGTCCTCAAGGAGTACTGACACAGAGGCCTGCAGGAGGGGCAAGCCACAACCAGACAGAGTAAGATCAGCTAATATCAGAGTTAACAAGATGGCAAAAGGCAAG
>JAPYYD010005347.1:0-12212 GCA_028551405.1 Uromys caudimaculatus | reverse complement strand
CTACAGCATAAATTATAGAATTTATTGTTCTGCAATTATAGATGACTGAGAGTTATGAATTGTGAGATTCTCCTTTTTGCTGGTCATATATCTACTGAGTGTCATAGACACTGTCAAACATTCACTTAAGAACTCCAATGTATTTATATCTTGGGAATTTCTCCTTTTTAGGAATTTAATTTCTGTAGTCTGCATTCCATGATTTCTCATTTGCATCCCTATAGGGAACACAGCTATATGCTATAATGCTTACATATCACAGTTTTGTTGTTGTTGTTGTTGTTGTTGTTGTTGTTGTTGTTTTCTTTCTCCTTCTGGAGTGACATACATTTTTCTACTGGCTGCAATGTCCTATGATTGTTATGTGGCCGTCTGCAAACCTCAATGCTACACAGGTATCATAGTAATAAAGTGTGTAATCATCTTACAATTGCCTTCTGGTTAGCTGCTTTTCTCATTGATTTTCCCCAGTGATCATCTGCCTTCAGCTGGAATTCTGTTACTGTAACATCATTCACCACTTCACCCATGACTCTTCTCACACATTGTAGATTGCTTGCATAGATACAAAGATTCTAGAGCTGATGGCATTTTTCTATGCAATATTTAATCTCATAGTAAATATTGACCTTGGTGATTCTCCTGTTCCTACTCATCCTTAAAACAATTCTGAAGATGCCCTCTGAAGAGCAAAAGAAAAAGGCCTTTTTCACTTGTTCCTTTCACATGATTGTGATTTTTTTGCTTATAGAAGTTGCATTTTTATATATGTAAGAACATGTGCAAAATAAAATGTAGCTCTGTTGTTTCCATGCCAAGTCCCTTCATTTACTTCTCAAAGAAGCAGCATTTCATTCAGACACTTAATAACCACCAAAACTCCAGATTGATTTCCAGAGTGGTTGTACCAGTTTCCAATCCTACCACCAGTGGAGGAGTGCTCATCTTTCTCTACATCCTCGACAACATGTGTTGTCACCTGAGGTTTTGATCTTAGCCATTCTGATTGGTGTAGGGTGGAATCTCAGGGTCGTTTTGATTTGCATTTCAAAGAGGATCACTAAGAACTTTGAGCATTTCTTTAGGTGCTTCTTAGCCATTCGAGATTCCTCTGTTGTGAATTCTCGGTTTAATTCTATACCCCATTTTTTGATTGGGTTGTTTGGTTTTTTGGTGGTTAGCTTCTTGAGTTCTTTATATATTTTGGATATTAGCCCTCTATCGGATGTGAGGTTAGTGAAGATTTTTCCCAATCTGTAGGTTGCCTATTTGTCTTATTGACTATGTCCTTTGCCTTACAGAATCTTTCCAGTTTCATGAGGTCTCATTTATCAACTCTTGATCTTAGAGCATGAGCCATTGGAGTTCTGTTTAGGAAATTTCCCCCTGTACCAGTGATTTCAAGGCTCTTTCCCACTTTCCCTTCTATTAGATTCAGTTTATCTGGTTTTATGTTGAGGTCCTTGATCCACTTGGACTTGAGCCTTTTGCAAGGTGATAAATATGGGTCTATTTTCATTTTTCTATATACAGATAGACAGTTAGACCAGCACCATCTATTGAAGATGCTTTCTTTTTCCATTGTATATTTTTGGCATCTTTGTCAAAGATCAAGTATCCATAAGTGTGTGGTTTTATTTCTGGGTCTTCAGTTCTATTCCATTAATCAATGTATCTGTCTCTGTACCAATACCATGCTACTTTCTTTTTTTTTATCACTATTGCTCTGTAGTCAGGGATGGTGATTCCCCCAGCTGTTCTTTTATTGTTAAGAATTGTTTTCTCTATTCTAGTCTTTTTTTTTTTTTTTTTTTTTTTGCCTTTCCAAATGAATTTGAGAATTGCTCTTTCCATGTCTTTGAAGATGTATGTTGGGATTTTGATGGGGACTGCACTGAATCTGTAGATTGCCTTTGGTAGATGGCCATTTTTACTATATTAATTCTGCCAATCTATGAGCATGGGAGATCTCCCCATTTTCTGAGATCTTTAATTTCTTTCTTGAGAGACGAAGTTACTGTCATACAGATCTTTCACTTGTTTGGTTAGAGTTACCCTGAGATATTTTATATTATTTGTGACTATTGTGAAGGGAGTTGTTTCCCTAATTTCTTTCTCAGCCTGTTTATCATTTGTATAAAGGAAGGATACTGATTTAAGTTAATTTTATATCTGGCCACTTTCCTGAAGTTGTTTATCCGCTGGAAAAGTTCTCTGGTATAACTTTTGGAATTGCTTATGTATACTATCATATCATCTGCAAGTAGTGATACCTTTATTTCTTCTTTGCCAATTTGTATCCCCTTGATCTCTTTTTGCTTTCTTATTGTTCTAGCTAGCACTTTGAGTACTATATTGAATAGATATCTAGAAGTTCCTCAAAAAATTGGAAATAGATCTACCTGAAGACCTAGCAATACCCCTCTCGGGAATATACTCAAAAGATGCCCCACCATGCCACAGGGACACATGTTCCACTATGTTCATATCAGCCTTATTTGTGATAGCCAGAAGCTGGAAACAACCCAGATGTCCCACGAGAGAAGAATGGATACAGAAAATGTGGTTCATTTACACAATGCAATACTACTCAGCTATTAGGAATGAGAACATCCCGAGTTTTACAGGCAAAATGATAGAACTAGAAAATATCCTGAGTGAGATAACTCAGACCCAAAAGGACATTCATGATATGTACTCACTAATAAGTGGATGTTAGCCAAAAAAAAAAAAAAAAAAAAGTACAGAATACCCAAGATACAGTCCACAGAACTCAAAAAGGTCAACAAGCTGAAGGGCCAAAGTGAGGACGCCTCAGTTCCACTTGGGAGGGAGAAGAAAACAATCATAAGTGGGGAGGAAGGGAGGGACTTGGGAGGGAAAGTGGATGGGGGGAAGGAAGAGGGAAACCTGGTCTGGTATTGGATGAGAGAAAATGACTGAAGCCCTGAAGGCGGCCAGCAGAAAGAATGGAAACAGGCAACCTCGGGAGGTAGGGGGTTGGAGGTAGGAGAATGCACCAGAGACCTGGGAGTTTAGAGACTCTCAGATCTCAAAGGGAGGGACCTTAGATGAAATGCCCAACAGTAAGGAGAGGGAACTTATAGAGCCCACCTCCAGCAGGAAGACAGGGCATCAAATGTGGAAGGGGGTTGCTTTCCCACAGTCAAAACAACCCATAGTTGTTCCTGTCTGAAAGAACTGAAAAGATGGATATGGTCCAGTGACAGGCCCAAAGTGGGATCCATCTCAAGGGGAGGTCTCAAGGCCTGACACTATTCCTGAGGCTACAGAGTGCTCGCAAAAAAGGACTGCCCTCTGAAAGACTCAACAAGCAGCTGAAAGAGTCAGGTGCAGATATTTGCACCCAACCAATGGACAGAAGCTGCTGACCCCTGTGGTTGAATTAAGGAAAGGCTGAAAGAAGCTGAAGAGGAGGGTGACTCTGTAGGAGGACCAGCAGTCTCAGTTAACCTGGACCCCCAGAGATCTCTGAAACACTGGACCACCAACCAGGCATTATACACCAGCTGATATGAGGCCCCCAACACATATATAGCAGAGGACTGCTGGGTGTGCGTTCAATCAGAGATGATCAGCCTAACCCTCAAGAGACTGGAGGCCCCAAGGAGTTTTGAGGTTAGGTGGGGTGAGGGATGTGGGGTAGGGACATCCTGTGGAGACAGTGGTATGGGGAGGAGATATGGGATATGGAACAGTCGGAGGGTGGACAGAGAGGGGGGATGAATAAAATCTGGAGTGTAAAAAAACAATAAAAAAGGAGAAGAAAAAATCCCCCGCCAAAACTGTTGTCATTGCACACACATTAATCATTCTAAAATATGTGGTTGAAACCACAGATATGCCATAAGTAGATAGCAATCCCTTTTAGATAGTAGGTAATTTACACAAATGAGTAAAAATCACTAAGATTCATAAACTGATAGAGAATGTTTCTAGGGACAAGATACCCATATCAAACAGACATGAAGAAAAAAAATGGCCTAGTATGTTGGTAAGTAGTAAATGCTATATACGAAAAAAAATACAATATATGGAAAGAGTGCTAAGTGCAATTCAAATTGAGTATTCTGTTCTAACATTATACACACATTTTAAAGTTTCTTTAAATTATATTATATTAAATTATAATTTAATTTTGACATTCAAATGCATTTTATAGTAGTCTTGGGTTTTCTTCATATATATAAAATCTCATTATATGTTCACTTCTTTCACACATGTCAAGCATTCTGAGATTGTAAATATTTGCATAAAACAAATGGCACTTGCTTTAATGGAGATGTATAAAACAAACCCGTCTTCACAAATATTAAGTTCAGAGTGTGGATTCACTACAACAGAAACTTCTCTTAAGTGGCAGGTTTGTAATTCAGAGGAAATTCATTTTGTCGCCTTTCATATGAAGGTGGGCTATTGCAGGTGACACCTTGAGTAGAGATGCTCTGGAGACCTGAGATAATCACAAGAGCCGTAATCCCAGGGAACCTTCCACAATCACTGGGTGGGAGACATCTATGAGAGACAACAGTGGACAGAGGAAAATCAGACACTGACACACTGAGAGGTTAAAGCAGCAGAGGCTCAAACTTTGAGGAGTGTGGTAGCCAATGGTTCTGCTCTCTGGACCTCATTACCTGTGAATAACGGCAAAGACTGAAAGTCCTGAGACTGGCCAGAGGACTCTAGAACTATGTCTCTAGAGTTATGTTCTGCCATGAGTAGTTGACTGCTGGCACTGAAATCTGTGAGCCCATATCCAGCATGTCACTTCATTTCTGTAGCCTCCTCCCTAGTGCAGGGTGGTTCATTACTGATAGGATCTGAGAGCAAGGAGAACAGCAGGGGGAGCTCTGGGTTCTATTTATTCACCAGTTCCATGGCAGATCTCAGCTCTCTGACTCCCTCATTCTCCAGTGCTCTGTTAGCCATTCCACAGTGCACAATCTGAAAACCTCTATGAGTGAGAACCTGCTTAGCTCAGAGACAACACAGGTCAGGGTGACTGGCACACACATAAGGGTTGCTTTTAAAGTGAATGTAGCTAAAACAGACCACTGTATCTTGACAGACTTAGGCTCTGCACCAGCTTAAATGTTATTACAGAGAAAGAATAATAAAAGAGCCAAATTTCAGTGCCCTACTCTGTCAATCTGGATGATTTCAATATTGGAGAGGAAAAAATTCTTCTAATTCCTTTTGACTTGTGGGGTGGGGATTGTTTGTGTTTTAATTTTTTTTTTTTTTTTTACTGTTTTACTTATTTTAGTATGAATGTCACTTGATTTTATCGATGATTTTAGGATTTTAAAGAATTCCTTTTCTTACCATTTTCTAGTTTTATTTACCTAACTCATATCCAACAAGAGCATTTTTTCTTCCTTATATTATTTTCCAATTCTTTTCCCCCTAGACCCTTCTTTTATTTCATTCATTTATTGTAATTACTCTTACTTCAAATTACTTTTAGGATAATAGCTGACTCTACATTGTTTTTGCCTCTTCTCACAAAGGGATAGGTGAGGTGGAAGGTGACTTTAATTAATATTGATTACACACACACACACACACACACACACACACACACACACATATATATATATATATATATATATGGTTTGGTTTGATATTCATACTGCTTTTCCTTTATGAGAAGTACTTCAGAATGAGCCCTCAAAACAAGGCTGATTCTTCCCCTAAATAAAACCAAAGTAGATGTGTGTTCCAGTAGTTGCATAAACCACAAAACGGAAATGTGTGAAACATGAAAGTGCAAAATAAAGAGAAAGAGACCATGGATTTGAAAGAAAGGAAGAAGATACAAGGGAAGTATTGGAGAGAAAAAGGGGAAGGTTGAAATATGTAATTATATTATAATTTCAAAAAATAAAATAACGTTTTTTAAAATAGAACTAGAGAGAACCCAAGATGAATCAATTCTTCTCACAAGCTAACACCAGATGTGCCATCGTGTTTTATGTTTTTATTATTAATTCCAACCTATTTTTAAAAGGATACTCTACTAACTTTTCCCTTTTTGTTCAGTCTGGAAAACTAGACCATGGGACTATACTGCCCACAATTGGTGGGGGGAAGTCCTTCCTCAGTTAAGTTTTTCTGGACATACCCTCGAACGTTCCCATATGTATCTTCTGAGTATTTCCAAATCCAGGATTATTGACAGTAAAGATTACTTTTAACCATATCCTACCAAACTATGAGCTAACATTCGTGGATTTATATCTGAATATATGAAGAAATTTTAAAATTAAGCACCAAAGACTCAATAATTCAAAGAGGTAATAAAATGAATAGACATTTATCAAAATATGAAATATAAATGAACAATAGCATATGGAAAATTCAACATTCTTATCTATGAGGTAAATACAACTTAAAATTACTATGTTATTTTTATCTTACCATATTCAGAATGGCTACCATTGAAAACACAATTGACAATTGGTGAAGGAATGCTGGGATGTACATTATTTTAATCATCACCCTTCCTCAAAAAATCTAAAATTAGAACTTTTATATAATTCTTATAATTTGGATGTTACCCAAAGGTTTCAAATCATCTTAGCACAAATATATTTGTGCATACATCCAGTTATCAATGGCCAAGTCAAGGAATCAGCCAAAATCAAAACTAAACTAATCAATGGATAAAGAAAGTAAAATGTATATATGCATTAAAAATCAAAGATAAAGAAAACAGCTTGAGATCATCATAATGAGCAAAATAAGTCAGATTCAGAAGACAAAAGATTGTGTGTTTTTTCTTATTTGTAGATATTAGATTTTAGATAAATACATTAAGTCATTTATATATGGCACGAAGGCAGAATCAAGACAGGGAAAATGAAGGGGACTAACAAGAAATGGGAAAGGAAGAATTAGAAAAAGTTAATATGGTAGAAATACATGTTATAAAAATGTCCTTATGAAACCCCCTTATTCTGTTTGCTTTTTGCAGCTGTGGGAAACACCATGAGCATAAGCAATTGGGGGCAGTGAAGGATTGACTGACTTACAGGTTACAGGCCAACATTGAGGTAAGACAACGGGAGGTCAAGGCAAGAACCTGGAGGCAGAACCTGAAACAGAGACCATAAAGGAGTGTTGTTTACTGGTTTGTTTCCCCTGGCTTGCTCAGTTGCCTCCTTATAGCACCCAGGTCCACCTGTTCAGGATAGTCCTGACCATAGTGGGTGAATCATCCTGTGTCAATCAGCAAGTACCAAAATGCTTTTCAGAAATGCTCTGGACCAATCCAATAGATACAATTCCTCAGCTGAGGTTCCCTCTTTTAGGTGTGTCAAATTGACAACTTAAGCTATCCATGATTTCATCATTATCTACAATGAACATATGTAATAAATAAAATTGAAAAATAATGAATGGGGTTAGGAAAGCGGCTTGGTGTTAAGAACACTTTCTTTTCATCTAGAGGACTCAGTCACTTGTAACTTTATCTCCAGTGAGCCCAAACCATTCTTTGGCTTCCATGGGTACTAGATAAATGTGGCATATATGCTCATAAAAACACACACATATGCATAAATAAAAACAACTATCTAAAATAAAAAGATAATTATAGTTAGTTTCCTTTTGAGTTGGTTTGAATCACTGAACCATCTCTGATTCATCAGTTGTATAATTTAAAACAATTTTGAAACTTTGTAACACTATCATCTTCTCTGAAATTCAAAGTAAAGATTGACCAGGAACAGGAGGAGATGAGGGATGTTTGAGGGAGGAGCAATAAGATCGGAGTGCAACGTATATAAATACCACAATGAAGTCTACTTTGTATGCTAACTAAAAACATTAATAATAAAAGTGGCAGTCCACAACCACCAAAAAATTTACATGTGCATACTGTCTGAGGAGGCAACAGAACAGAAATTGACACTTCTGTAGAGATACCTGACTGCTCATCAAAATTAGCACTCAAAGCAGAAGATATCTTCAACTCCCTCTTTCTAAGCTTGCATTCTGGTATTTTATTTTGAGTCTCGATCAAGCCTGTAGTTTCTCTTTTGCTGTTTCTTTACTTCCTTATATATTAGTATATTTATCAAAACTTTTAGCTTTTATAAATATTTTTCAAACAATCCTACTCCAGTCAATTTTATTTCTGAAGTATAACTTTGTTTTTTTTAACCTTTTATATATTTATTGTGTGGGGGTAGAAAGTCTGAATATTTATGAATATGGGAGTATGTGTGCTATGTTGTGGAGGGGGCTGAGGACCACTTGTGGGAGGTGATTCTTTTTTACCACCATGTGGGTCAAGAGGGCCAACCTCAAATTATCACCCATGAAGTCAAGTGTATTTACCCTCTGAACCATCTCACTTGCTCAAAATTTTTTCCAATATTAATCCTACTATTCATTAAATGTGAGAAACCTTTATAACTTCTGATATCATCTTAAATTTCTTCAATGTTTTAAAACTTTTATTATATAAGTTTTACTATAAAAATGGCTATTCAACTGAAAGCAATCTACAGATTCAATGAAATTCCCTATCAGAATTCCAACACAATTCTTCACAGATCATGAAAGAACCATTTTCAACTTCATATAGTGTACTGGCTTATTTTGAGTCAACTTGACACAAGCTAGAGTCATCAGAGAGGAAGGAGCCTCAGTTGAGGAAATGTTTCAAAGAGATCCAGCTGTAAGACATATTCCAAATTAGAGATCCATGGGTGAAGGCCCACCCCATTGTGGGTGGTCTCAACTTTGGGCTGATGGTCCTTAGTTCTATAAGAAAGCAAGCTGATTTACATATATTGAACCATCTCTGTATCTCTCATATGAAGATAACTTGATGATTATGGATAATCTTTATACATCCTTGAATTCATTTTGAAAGCATTTTATTAAGAATTAAAAATCTATATTCGTAAATAATTTTTATTTAGTCTTTGTGGTTTTATTTAGTACTTTTATTTGTGTGATAATAGCTTCAGAAAAATAATTTGGAAATGCTATTTCAGTTTTTCTAGTTTGGGGAATCAAATGAGGAGTATTGACATTAATTCTATGAAGGTATATTAGAATCCTGGGCTGAATCCATTTGTTCCTAGACATTTTTGTTTGGGAGATTTTTAATTACTGCTCCCTTTTCATTGGTGGCTATGAGCCTGTTAAATTGCTTATCTGATCTTTATTTCATTTTAGAAGGTCATATATATCAGGAAATCCATCCATTTCTATTTTGTTTTACAGTTTGGTGAAGAAGATATTTTTTAAAAGTAGGTCTTTATGATTCTCTAACCTTCTTTAGTGTCTGTTAAAATGTCCTTCATTTTATTTTTAATTTTATTAACTTAGATATTCTTTCTATATTATTTGAATAATTCAAAAGATGAATTATTGACAATATTCTCAATTAATTTACATTTTTATATTGTTTTATTGATCTTAACAATGAGTTTGATCAAGTTTTCCCATCTATTCTTTGGAGTATTATTTCTCCTTGTTGTTTTTGAGTATTCAGGTGTGCTATTAAGATACTAATATGAGATCTCTCTGATTTTTATATAGGTCCTTAGTTCTTCGAACTTGCCTCTTAGAACTGCCTTCACTATGTCCCATAGGTTTGGTATGTTGTGTTTTTATTTTCATTCAATTCTAAAATACTTTTAACTTTCTTGATTTCTGTCATTACCAAATTTTCATTCAGTATTGAGTTGTTTAGCTTCCATGAGTTCGTATACCTTTGCTTTTTCTGTTCATATTGATATCCAGTTTTAATCATGGTGAGTAGATAGGATGCAGGATGTTATTTCAGTTTTCTTATATTTTGGAGACTTGTTTTTGTCCATGTATGTGGTCAATTTTGAGAAAAAGTTTCATGATAAGAATGTATGTTCTTTATTGTTTGGGTATAATTTTGTATGTCTACTAGGTCATTTTGATTTGCAGCATCTTTTACTCCAGAATTTTTCTGTTTAGTTCTGTCTGCACAGCCTATCTATTGACAAGAATGGGGTATTAAAGTCATCCACTATCACTGTTTTAGGATCAGTATGTGATTTTAGCTGTAATAGTGCTTATGAGCATAGGTGCCCTTGTGTTTGGTGCATAGATATTTAGAATTGCAATATCTATTTAGTAAAAAAAAAAAATGAGTATTTAGTTTAGAGTCTTTCACTATCTTTTCTTCTTTGATTTTGTTTGAAATCTATTTTGTCTGATATTAAAATAGCTACACCTGTTTGCTTCTTGGATCCATTAACTCAGGATATCTATTTTTCATCCTTTTATACTAAGTTGATTTCTATCAATGGTGAGGTGTGTCTCTTGGATTCAGTAGAAATATGGATCCTGCTCTAATCCAATTTGTTAGTTTGTGGGTTTCTTTTTCTTTTATTGGATATTTTCTTTACATTTCAAATGTTATTCACCTTCCAGGTTTCCCCTCCGGAAACCCCCTATCCCATCCTCCTCCCTTGACTTAATGAGAGTGCTCTCCCACCCACCTACACACTCCTTCCTTCCCGCCCTGGCATTCCTCTACACTGGGACATCAAACCCCACAAGACCAAAAGTCACTCCTCCCACTGATGTCCAGCAAGGCCATCCTCTGCCCCAAACACGGCTGGAGCCAGTTGTCTTTATTGATGCCTGTTATTTTTTGTAGTGGTATGGGTATCTTCCTTCTCTTTTGATTTACTGCTTTTGCATATATTTTTCCTGTGTCCTTTTAGGTATAGTTAACCTTTTCAGTCTTAAAATTTCATTTTAGTGCCTTCTGCAGAGCAGGATTGGGAGATAGAAGTTGCTTAAAATTGGTTTTGTTGTGGAATTCTTTTTCTATGCTAATTGTGACTGATAGTTTTGGTGCATATAGTAGTCTGGGAATCTCTGGTCTCTTAGAGTTTGTAGAACATCTGTCTAGACCCCTGTGAGTTTCAGAGTCTCTATTGAGATACCAGGTCTTATTCTAAAGGGCCTGCCTTTATGTGTTACTTGATCCTTTTCCTTTCCCTTTTCAGCTTTTAATGTCCTTTCTTTGTTATGAACATGTAGTGTTTTAATGTGATATGTTCTAGGAATTTTTTCTCATTCTGCATATTTTATGCTCTGCATGCTTCTTTGCCATGACAGACATCTATTTCTTTAGACTGGTGTAATTATCTTTTATGATTTTTTTGAAGATATTTCCTGTGCCTTCGACTTGTGTTTCTTACTCATAGGTTGATTTCATAATGTCCCAGATTTCCTGAATGTTTATGACTTGAATTTTTTTAAATTAATGTTTTCTTTGACCAGGTTATCTTTTACTTCTACTTGTCTTCAAGACTAAAAGTTCTTTCTTCTATGTCTTCTAGTCTCTTGGTGAGGCTTAACTATGAGGTTTTTCAACTTGTATTTCATTTCAGATGTTCTTTGAAAGTGAAAATAAGAAAAATGGTAAGAAAGATAATCTAATTAAATGGAGAATGAGGAGAGGAAACGAGAATATTAGTAATTAATTATTCAAAACTGGATATAGTGGCCCATATCTATAATGCCAGTGCTTGGGAAGTGAGGCATCGAAACTAGTCAACTCTAGTTCAGTCCTTCCCAAACAACTACTCCAACAGCAGAACAGAACAAAAAAATAGGCAAATAAATTGAACAATAAGTAAATAAGTAATATAAGAGAAATATAAAGGCAAACCGAAAATGTATAAAATAAAGTTTATACTGATCACTATACTTTAAAGATTTTACAAAAAACAAAGAAAATTAAACTATATTTAATAAAATAAGTAGGATATATTTCTATTCTTTGATGAATGTCGATTATATTGGAAACAAGGCAGAAATCTAGTTTTTCTCTTTCTGCTCTCTTTGGCTGCTTGTCACTCTGTCAGTGCAGATTTTTTGTAGCATTTAGTGTAGGCCTTTTGACTTTATAATATAGTTTATTATAGCTGGGTTTAGTGGCTCAGTCCTAAATCCCAGCACTTATAAGGCTGAGCCAGATTCACTCATACAGTGGTAGAATAGTCTATAAAGAGACTCTGTCAAAACAACATTTATTGTTATAAGCCTTATGACATAAAATACTAATACTGTTTGTTGCATCAAAATTATCATTTCAGAAAAATGTGATAACCTATAATCCAGAAATGATGAGGTGGAGGCAGGAGAATTGGGAATTGGAGTTCAGCCTAGGCAATAAA